>JACJUY010000451.1:203032-214506 GCA_014220935.1 Platorchestia sp. MABIK | reverse complement strand
CACACACACACCTTCCACACACCCACACACATCAGACGCACACTCCCCAGTCACACACACATCAGACGCACACTCCCTAGTCACACACACATCAGACGCACGCTCCCCAGACACACACACCTCAGACACACACTCCAGACACACCCACACACCCCTGACACACACACCTCCTAGACACACTCCGGTCAGCAATAGGTATTCGAAAAAAATTTGAAAAAAAAAATCTATAAACTACTTGAATTATGGACGAGTTTCATTTGTTTGTAATTCCTTCTTTCTTTCTTCGTTCCTTCCTTTTTCTTTCTTTTTTATCCTTCTTTTGTATCATTTTCTTCCTTCTTTTTTTCTTTTTCCTCACTCTTCTTCCTCTCAACAGTTTTTCTTCCAGTCTATCTTTGTTTCGATTTCTTCATTTGGTTTTTCTTTCCTTCATTTTTCTTGCAGTCATTCCGCGTTCTACAGTACAGTCCAACAGCTCGTGTACAGTGCGCGAGCATATCGAAACATTTTGTACCATTCAAGAGAAAGATCCATTGCATTTTCAGACACGAATTCTAATTTCTCTAATAAATTTGAATGATAATAAATCAATCTACAGAGCAGAATCACAAGACACGCACTCCGTGATTCTCAGATTTTCGAACCGCTCTCTGTAGAATCATATAGACTGCTAACTGTTATCAGCACATTCCCTGTAAAGTTCATGTGTATATTCTAGCTTTCATTTTTTATCATCATGTATTTTCGTTGGACTCGCTGGAAGTGAAATTGCGATTCTTGCTCATCAAAAAGTTCGCTCGAAATAAAGTCAAATTAAATTATCGGCCTTGAAACTTGAGCGCAAACACAGCACTCGACATCGGCTACAAGATATTGAAAACCAGAGCACGAACTGAAAACAATTCGGAACAGTTACTTGTTTAAAGGTTGATTAATGCTCCGTACTCCGTAGGAATAGCCCGCACACTCAACTTTCTCAGATTCAAAAAATCAGACTGACTATTCGCAAGAACGTGAACGAACATTCGCTCAAATAATTCGGAGGGTAAACAACAAGGTGGCGATAACTAAATTTGGTCGACAAATTTTCAGCCATCAGAACACGTTTTCGATTTACCTAGCTCGCCCAAGACAGCGTCCATTTACAAAACAAGTCGTATAATAAACAATACTTATTTTTTGTTTGTGGTAACCGTCACATGGGAAGCAGATACAAGCAGTGATCCAAATTTATACGAGTACCTGAGAAACGTGATTTTAGTTTTCACTCCGAACGAAAGGGACTTCGCTTCAAATATTCCTCTGCAAGCAATAAGAACGAATAAGCTTCTTTTTTGAAGAAAAACTCAGCCATAAAATTTTTATTGCTCAAGTGACAGAGTTAGAGGCTGAGATCAAGACCAGGAAATCGGCCTTTACGGCCACATAATGCGAGGAACACAAAGAAGAAATCATTTACAAAATAGGTGGGGCTACTGAAGCGGTACAGCTGACATCTTCCTTCCATGTTCCTCACAAATGTGAAGCACGTTCTCCTCCCACAAAATTCCTCAACTTCAGAGGACAATTAAATTTCCAAACGAACGCCCTAACGACTTCAGTGACTCTTTTTTTTGCAGACTGTGCGGCAGGTCCATTTTTAGGGAGCTCTACATCTCAAATTATTCGTCTCGCTATCTCAGTTTAAACTCAAAAGGCCTGAAACATCGGTGATGTTTTTAATGTTCAGGCTTTTGCATTTAATTTTGATAACCCAAAACCAACTAGACGGCTAATGAATTATAATTTGATAGATCCATGGTGCAAATTAGTATTTGGCAGAGAATTGGTGTGAAATATGAGAAAAACTTTCCGATGGTACGAAGATCAGCACAATTAGGGAGACATTAAGATCATAATGAATGGAAATGCAAACCTGATAGCTGTCAATGCCCTTAAAAATTACTTCATAATATATCACATAATTTTTTATCATCGCGTTAATGACATTTTTTAATAAACTGACGTGCGGACATTGTTGTGCAACTCTCTGATAATTTTGGCTGTGAGAAAGTTTTGAAATATGTATCTAGAAATATTTTTTGACATTTGATGCAGCAGTTCGTATCCAGTGTGTCAATTTCCATTTTCCTTAGCTACCATATGAAGTTGACGTTCTTCGTTCGGCAAGACACACTCTTCTCTATGTCTTGTAGATTAATATAACCAGTGGATGAAATCCAATGGAATTCATGATGATAAAACTCTACGTGAGTTTTTAAAGATTAATAAGTCATTGGGGTGTAGGTGAATATAAAATCAAGAACGGAGGGGCACCGGAATTGAGGAAGTACTCCGAAATTTATAATGTACTCCGAAATTGATAAAATACTCCGAAATTGAAAAACTACTCCGAAATTGGGAAAGTACTCCAAAGTTGATGGAGTACTCTAAAATTGATGAAATACTCCAAAATTGATAAAGTACTTCGAAATTGAGAAAGTACTTCGAAATTGAGAAAGTACTCCGTAATTGGGAGCGTACTTCGAAACTCACCCTCGTGGTAGATGTGAGACATTTATTTGACGTAGGACATTATTCTCTCAGGTGTCTGAAATTAGTCTTCTGTTAATTAGAAAATTGTTGAGGCTCTGCGTGATATTAGTCAACCGACAGTTATTTAGAGTATCTCTTTAAAATTGAGAGACATGCTCCATAATCTTATACAGGGGGGTTGAGGAGTAGGCGGACTGATTTTACTTGATTTTATGGGAATAGAATTTACTCACGCATGATCCAAGGAAACACTCCACTTCATACCCCAAACCTAATGCCAGATAACCACATATTTTTAGCTCACTGAACAAATTTAAGCAGTGTTATGAAACCTCAACGAAAAATTCGGACTACAAACAATACCGCGCATCGAACACGGGAAATTTCAAGTCTATAGGAATCTCGTCTCCTTCGGATCTCAGGCGAAAGGTATTTGCAGCTGATAATTATTTTTACGGCTTGTATAGTTACGCTAAAAATAGGTATTATGGAATCTGAGAAGTCCTGAAAATGTAAGAAATTCATCATGTAATTTAACAGTTTCATTCAGCAATACGCTCAAATTGGAATAAAAATGTTTCACATAAGACAATAATCAAGAAGACTGACAGTATCGTAAATGCATTCTAACTAAAATGGAACTAGGTGGCAAGTTTGATGCCGATTTTTCCATTTTAGATACAAGAAAAATCAGAATCAATTTTAGGAGAATTTGTATTACAAACAAATTGCACCTGACCATTGTTGGGATTTGATCCAGCTGATACATAAATGATTAAATAAAAATTTAGCCCACAGCGATATTTATCGATGTAAAAAGTTGGGCAAAAAATCAAGTCAACTTGGATGAAACGTTTGTAGATTCACTAGAGTCTAGTTGTCTCAAGGGAAAATACAAATTTACAATATTGATTTGAAATTCTCCTTAATTTCATTGCTGTATTTCAGAGTCACTTCCATTTTACATTAATAAATCATGACGCTATTTCTTACAGGATGAAGAATAACGCTCTTCTATGTAATTAAATGAGATCAAACTGACGCACTAGCGAGGCTACATTTCCTGAATAAAAAGTGCGCAAGAACAATCAACTCGCGTGTTTTGAGAAATCTTCGCTTTAAAAAAATTCATGTTTTCCCATAAAAATAAAGTCCAGTTTATCCAGTGTAAGCATTTAATTCTCCTCGTAAGATCTACCACTCAGAGCACTGATGATTCAATCATCAAACACAGAGCAAAATGATTTAATTCGCTGTACATAATTTGTAATCTTCGTGTTCCTCATGCTTATATTTGTATATGTATGTATATATTTTTTCACGCTTTCCTTGAAATAACATTTTTGAACATTGACCGAAACAAGCGATTCATAAAGTATTTCCTGGCGTCGAGAATTGCGAAGTTTTATGTCATGTATTTGTAAACTGCCAAAAGTCATGAAGTTGTGTTATCTCTGATAATTATCATTACATGTATCATCAAATGTAGTTTAAGCAAGATTAGGAGTACATTGCCCTCAATCATTTTTCGATTAGTGACATGGGTATTACAATACTCGTGTGTGTGTATCATTTTAGTGTATTAACTTTAAGATATTTTAAAAACCAATGATGGTAATTTTGTACCATCTCAATTGGAAATAAACTGTTTTTCTTTCTCTTTTCTTTCTTTTTTCTGACGAGAGAAAGATGTTGAATTGACGATTTACCTCAGTTTATGGCATCAGTATCATAACTATATGTACTGCATGACATGCATTATATTCAGCAAACTTTAACATAAGGTTAGAACCGTTGAAATAAACGCTTTTTGCTTAATAACCATTAAAAAGTTATAGGAATTTGAAACGTATTGGAGAAAAATTCGCACTTTGAGAGGGGCAGGGATTATTATTTGAAATGTCAAGATAGCATTTTTATTAGGCACGTAAGAAACAGAATATCAGCCTTAATTATCAAGGAGACAGGTAACAGATTTTGCAATCGGTAATGTAGATATATTATTGGAAGTAAAAATCTAGAGACGAATTATTAGGAGGCCTTGGTCGCCACACGATGGGACCCCCACGGCCTCTTTTAGAACATCTTTTGTTGATACGAAACCTTATTTAATAGTCCTTTTCTTAAAGTTGTAATAAAAATTCTTTCCCAACACAAAACCTCACTTTCCTGGTGTTCTCAAAGTTTGATTTTTTTCAGATTTTAAGTCCTTGTAACTTGTTAACAAAGCATTTTGGACCACACGGTTATCAAGTGAAAAATGTTCAATTCAACGATTCCAACTTTATTGTCACAGTTCGTTGAACATAGTACCGAACACCCTGAATTTACTGTACATCAAATTTTACGTATATTTCACTTTCACTGCAAACGCTTCGTAACGTTGGGAAGTTCTTCAGAACTTGAAGCGTTTTTTTTCTCCTGGCGGTCTTTTAACCCTGAGTGTACATCAGCCGATTGCATTGCCCTAATAGAGAGTGGAGTGGCCACGGGTGGAAGCTCGCGTTGAAAATGTCCGATTGATTATAAATTTGCCGCATACATTATTACGCAATACTGTTATATTCTTCTTCAGGTTCAGGAGCGCTTGATTATTCTTGGCAGTAATTTTATTTCATTTATTTAATTCGGAATTTTTTTCGGAATAAATTGGATTTTATTTAATTTATTTTATTCTGAATTTTATTATTTCTAGAACCTCAGCTTTAGTGAAATACTTCCTCTAATGGTTTCAATAAAAGCTGAATTAGAATTCTCGAACGTTATTCATTTTTACCTTAACCTGCGCTGATAGCTTACTATAGTAAAAGGAATCTCTAGTGAAGGATTTTCTTCAGTGGTGCAAAGGACTTCTGGGGTAATATTATCAAAAGCTATTAATGTATATACTGTTTTTTACTTCATAATTTTCTTTGTTCAATGGAAATAAGTTTAGTAAGTTAGAGAAAAAATTATCAAGTTATATTACGAAAGGCTTCGGTGACATAAAAAACATCAAAAATGGGCCGCGCCCATAACTTGCATCTGTGACGGTCTGGAGAGCGATGTTGGCAAGAAGAATAACTCAAATAACTCCTCTTGTTTTTCTTCCTAAGACACCGAAAAAAGCTAGAAACTATGAAAAAAATGTCTTGGAACTAGCGGTAATGAACGCTGGTAATATAATGCAATGTTCTAAGGAAAGCGATTTCTCTTTCATCAAGATTGAGCTCCAGCTCACACGTCAGGTCAGGTTCAGGAACATGTTCTCGAGTTGCGTACCAAGGATGGATGACCTCCGTCAAGTCTCAATCTGAATCCCATGATCTTTTGTGTCTTGTCTGTTTTAGAGATTGATGCTTGTAGAAAATCTCATCCAACAGTGGAAGCCTTATGGATATCTTTGGTACAACAGTGGGTCAAATTACTGACGGAGCTGTTGCGAGCTGCTGTGGAGTCAGTACCTGAGAGATTGGCGCATGTTATGCGAAGGAACGATGGATTTATAGCATGATTTAGTTTTTCATGTTATCTTCATTACTTTGTGGATATACTGAGTGATGTTTTAGCATTTTTACGAATTTTTCTTGCATTTAAACAAAAAGAAGTTTCTTCCTCTTTTTGTCTTGACTTGCACAGTAAATATTAGTAAACCGATTGATGTTGCCTTCACCCTTCCAAGATATCCTGGCAAGAGATGTCTACTAAAAATTTGAGCCATCAAGACCCGTTCTTATCAACTCAACTAGCTGGACATTTTTTCGTTTCTTCTTGAAAATATCGTAAAACGGAAACCTTCAAAGAATTTAAATCCCTCGCTCTATTCAAGCGTAATGTCGCAAGAAATCATTTAACTTTGATTCCTTTCAATTTTCACGATCATAGACAAAAAAATGCTGGCCGTAACATCTGAGCCAGAGACACATGGCATGTAGACGATGTCATGAGTACGTTTAACTAAGTGTGATAATTTCGGCATTGAACAAAATATTCGAAAAGTGGTCATGCTAAATAAAATTAGTCCGAACAAGTGGTTGCTATTGCATGGTAGGAAATCAGTGTTAGCACAAATTGAATGTGCAATTGATTACGTACTTTAAAAACCTAACTCACTGCCCGAGTTTGAAGAAATTTTAGTGTCCCGGAGTCGCCACTAGTTTTTAACAAAGTGAAGCTAGAAATTCGTGAAGATCAACTCACCACTGGAATCAGAGTACACAGGCCGGCGAACAGACCGACGTAAAATTTCTCAGTTGAATTTCCAATGAGGACGTCAGGCGTGCCTGTTGTCAACGTTTCTTTCCGCATTCCGTTTAGACTTCACTGTAAAGGCTTGAGTCCAACAACCGTTCGAGATCATGCCAATATGGCTGAAAAGATGAAAAGAAATCGATCAAAACACAATGTATTTAACGTCATGTTGTGGTTTTCCAGTCATGCGTAGAATCGGCGCATGCAAGTGACCAGCTGGTATTCCAGTCTTCAGTTGGACTAGTGCTCGCTAGTGCCCATCTGGTATTCCAGTTCTCAGTTGGGTCAGTGAATTCTAGTGACCAGCTGGTATTCCAATCCTCAGTTGGACTAATGCATGCTAGTAACCAGCTGGTATTCCAGTGTTCAGTTGGACTAGTGCATGTTAGTGACCAGCTGGTATTCTAGTCCTCAGTTGGACCAATGCATTCTACTGACCAGCTGGTATTCCAGTCCTCAGTTGGACCGGTACATACCATGTACATGATAGCCACGAGGCAGTTTCAATAATTAAGCTGATAGCCAAAAGTCCAGAAGTGGATGCACCTCAAACAATGGGGACAAGCTACTGCATGCCGACATCAAGTGTAGGCCTCAAGTATTGAAACGATTCAGCACGTCTCTGAGGTATGGAAGCTATAGTGATGTGACACGTGGCAACTTTCAACCTCCCAATGGCTCAAGCCATGTCGTGCGTTACGTTGGTAATCTCATATGAAGTGCAGAATTTGAATGCTTCTGTGACGATATTGAATTTAAAATTACTTCGTTCAGACTTCAATTGACTTTCCCTTTCGATGATTGTGAGGATTTCAGCAGTTTACAATATTTCAACCGATTCATTTTAAATAACAGCGTTCAGGAAATCTTGCTTCACTTTTGGAGTTGTCTTTAACTTTTTCATTTTTGAGCTTTCATTCGAGAACGTTCTCATGTCAACATAAGAACTTGGTACAAAAATGCGCATGAAATTATCGGGATATCTGTGCAGCTTGAATCGGTGTTTTCTATTGTTAATATTCTTTATTAAATGTCATCATAAAACGCATAATGAAACTCTGTGTGCAGAAAATGAGCAGAACATCTTTCAGTGTTTATGAGGATACAACTAAATCTGAACTATTCATAAGCAAACTCATTATTTTCTTTCTTCAGAATTTAGTATGTATTCGAATTCATTGAAAGTCATTCAGCAATATTTTTTCAAATATTAAACTAAGAGGCGAGAAATCACATTTTCACAGAAGGATGAGGCGTACCGAAATAATTCATATATAATAAATGTTCCATGCTATTCAGGTTGCCTAGGCGTTGAACTCATCACAAAATTCACACATGCAATTATTTTTGGAATTTTCAAATGCCACTATCAGGATTTCTTTTGAGTTGAGAGTTGAGTATGAAGTTGTGAATGATTCTTTCATATAGATCAACGATTGAACAAATTTGAACTTTTTAACTAAAGTGAAAATTACTGACTTTCATAAGATCTGAGTCGCTGAGCACGAAGATCACTATTAAAATTCTCTCCTGGCTCAATGTTTTGAGTGATTCCGCGTTTTACATTTTTACAGAACGCCAAAACGCTAAGGAACGCTTTAATTACAAAAAGTTAAGGATACGTCACAAACGAAAAAATAAACGATTCGTCGCCGTTCATTTACGTCGCAGTTCGTCTTATAAACCACGTGATCCTACGGCAAAAATCTGTTCCAGGCGCAAACGGCCTCAGTCTTGTACGTGCTAAAGAGCGGATAACTTCTTCTCGCCGTGTGCTTCGCAATTTTATTAAATGCTCTATTTAACAGTGATTTACTGTATGAGTAATTTGGTACATTGTACACAAATTTTGTGGTCCACTGAATGCGCAGCAATCTTGTGTCAATGTTATCTATCGGACGACTTTTGCTACGTCTGCGCTGACGTGATTTGCGGTTCCAGAAAGCGGCCATCGACTACTGCAGTGAAAAAGTCATGGATACCATACTTTGGGTGTTGTGTCGGAGAATAGGAGAAGAATTAGGCTCCTCATGTTTGTAGTGCGAAATGTTTATCCACCCTGAATGCTTGGATGCCGTGGGGAAAAATTTCCATGTATTTTGGAGTGCCCGCCGTTCGGTATGAATCGACAAAACATAACACCGATTGCTATTGCTGTTTGACACCATGCCTGAAGAAAGGAATTAATACGCAGAAGAAGAAGAATACTGAATACTCTGTGATACCATCTGTCATTTACCCAGTGGTCCATGGAAAAGAATTAAGTCCCCGATCCCACCACTAATATTCTGATAGACAGTGATATGGAGGATAATGAAACTGAGCTTGCAGTGTTTGAAAGTGTTTCAAGCACCAGTGATGCTGATACATCATTTGGACAGATAAGTACCTCCTGTAACGTACGTACTCAGAATCCCACAAGGTAAACTTTATGACTTGATTATGGATTTAGAACTCCCAAATGATAGCTGATCTCTTAACATTTAGATTCCAGCAATGGAACCTCTTGAAGGATAATGTTGAAATATGTACTCTTCGCAATAATTATTGTCGAAAAAAATTTTCCACATTTTTCAGCGGTGACGATGACTTGATAATTTGCAAAGATGATGAAGGTTTGATGCTGAAACTAAAAATTCCGGACAAAGCACGCGATTGGAGATTATTTATAGACGCCTAGAAAACAATCCTGAAGGCTGTGTTATTGCATAACAGTCCTGAAACATCCTAATCAAACTCTGCCCAAGGTGAAGTAAGTTATCCAATCGTCAACGCCTTCTGAATCATGTGAACAACAACCAACATAAGTCGTTAGTACGTGGTGATTTCAAACAGCTGTTGTGCTAGGTCTACAATTAAAGTGGGTACTCGAAGTACTCTTGCTGTATATGTGAGTGGAATAGTCGCGCGAGACATGCCCATTACAAATAGAAAGAATGGCATGTACGAACATCTTTAATGCCTGACACAAAAGTTATTTTATACAAACCTCTAGCGAACCCCAACAGTTTTGTCCTACCACCATTGCACATAAAACTTCAACTTATGAAGCAATTTGCAGAGGCTCTCCACAAAAATACCGGTGCATTTGAATAATTAGTTCAAAATTTCCACGCCTAAGTACGGTAAAGGTTAAAGGTCTCCAGATACGCAAGCTTTTGCAATAAAAACAGTCCGAATCAATTCTCAATCGTAATGAGCTACATGCCTGACAATGTATCCGGAATGTTAGTAAACAATTCTTGAGCAACTTTCGTGCTTAAAATAACAAAGACCAAGTGGAAGAACTTATTTCTGACCATGAGAAAATTGGATGCAACATGTCATTAAAACCGCACTCCATACATTCACAGAAACATGTTTTTTCAAGCGAATTTCGGGGTTTTCAGTGACGTACCATAAATTGCGATTCCATCAGGACATTTCAGCAATAGAATAGCGTTACAAAGGGAAGTGGTCAGTTTCCATGCTAGCAGATTTTTGCTGGATGACCCCCGGATATGCTCCGGACGTTCACTACAGGCGATAGGCCAAAAGTCGACGTGTATAAAAGGCACAGTTTGTTGACTGCTATTCGTACAATTGTATTCCCATTGCGTTAGATGTTAAGTGTAAGCAATGGAATAACTCAAAAATCTGCGCCAGCAGGCAATTTTAAGTGTTATTTTCGTGTTTACTAACTCGAAATCTATGAAGGACGGAAATTACCATCTTTGTAATTTTTTCATTGTTGAACAGCGTTTTCTCAAAATCGAAGAATGTTGAAATTTTGAGTGTAAATTTCGCAGACTAAGAACTCAATCGCTGAACATAGGCGTTACTTGCTGTTTTCATTCAACCCTATTTAAAATCCACAGATATTTCAATCAAGAAGAAATGTTTTTACAGGCGTTAAACTCTTCAAGATGAGAGCAGTTAACACGCCTAATTTCTTACTAGACCTGAGGTCGAGTGTAGGATTATAATGTTCACTAAATCCTCTATAATCTGAAATGCAAATGAACCTTTAAAATTTATCCGTCGCATTTTAATGTCATTAAATAGTGAGTAATTGATTAAATAAACTATTGCGATGGTTTTGAGCTTGGTATCAGTAGTGCAGAGTCTACAATTCCATCCTCAATCACACTCTAGATTACAATAACCTGATAAACCAAAAACGTTATTCTTTCATTCATTACCTAAGCATTTTCTCGTCAAATAAACGATAAAATTCTAATCGCCAACAAATGCAATCAAATATTCTGTATATGGTATTTTACCTCACTGGGCTTTTAATGATATCTTTACACGAGTTCTTATAGTTGAACTGCGTTGTAGTTCAAGGTTCATTGAGCACTGCACCACTCAGCCTACATGCAGTGCCCGCTGCGTGGTGGCACCTCTGCACCACTCAGCCTACACGCAGTGCCTGCTGTGTGGTGGCACCTCTGCACCCCTCAGCCTACACGCAGTGCCTGCTGTGTGGTGGCACCTCTGTCCCACACAGCCTACACGCAGTGCCCGCTGTGTGGTGGCACCTCTGTCCCACACAGCCTACACGCAGTGCCCGCTGTGTGGTGGCACCTCTGCACCACTCAGTCTACACGCAGTGCCCGCTGTGTGGTGGCACCTCTGCACCACTCAGCCTACACGCAGTGCCCGCTGTGTGGTGGCACCTCTGCACCACTCAGCCTACACGCAGTGCCCGCTGTGTAGTGGCACCTCTG
>JACJUY010000451.1:43551-202239 GCA_014220935.1 Platorchestia sp. MABIK | reverse complement strand
TAACAAAAAAGCTGTGAGATTATTCAATGATTATCTTTTAACCAACTTAAGACATTATTTGCCAGTATACTTTCTCTCAGCTCGAATTACTCTAAGTGTAAATCGAAAGCCTTCTTTTGATGTACGAAGTTTTCAGCGCTCAGTTTTACTCATTTTTTTCACAGACAATACTTTGCAGAAACCCACAACAATGCACGACTCTTTATTCTTACTCATAACATGATGGTTGACTTTAACACCTTTAATAGCTTTATTTCTTTTGGGTTACACATCTCTGCGCGGTGCAGTTCGCTTTGGCTTTCTGTTCGTATATTTTCTTATGACAAAATTCAATCATAAATATAAATCTGAATCATATCATAAATCTACCTGACATGTAAATTATATCAAGAATTTCTGACATATTAAGGAATCTCAGAATGAAAAAATTACGCAAAAGTGTTTACTAAATTTAAGAGGCACGAACCTCTCATGTTGAGATGGCTTCGTCACCAATGGCATGATGACGTCGTGAAGGTCTATTACAGTCCCGTTCTGACTTAAACTTTGCTAAACACTCGATTAAACGTGGACTTGGCTGAACAGCGCGGCGCACCTCCACCACAGACTGTTTCACGACCGATATTTCTCGTGCCTTCAGGCCGTGAATCCTCAACAAGGCAGAGAACAGAGCTTCGTTGTCAAGGCTTTGTTTATCGTGGACATATTTCTGCGATTTTATAGCTTATTTTAGACTACGGTTGAACGTAGAAAGAGACCTTTTCGTCTACGTGCAAAAGAGTCAGTGATGTGTATACAAAGCAATCGAATTATCGTGATCTTATGTATCTTTGCGAGCCGTAACAATATCTTAAGCGATATTCTTCAACTGTTAACATCTTGACTTTGTGGTACGTGAAACATGACTTCTTTCTTACCGTCTGGAATCACTGTGAGCAAATTTTGCTAGCTCATAGTTTTCAACTCAGTCTCGTCTCCATTCTCAGCACGTTCTTTTTCGTTTTGACAAAATATCTAATTTACATTTAAGCATTCTGTCCTAGACTGGCTTAGTCAGTGAATAATTTTAATTTATTCCGTTGTTCTCTCGTCGCTGATTTTTTGAGTCATTGTTATTGTATTGTTAGATTAAACTATATATTTCATTGCGCTGTTGACAATGCTTCCACTCAAACTTGCAACTGAGAAAGAAAACCTACCATAACCATGCAGACGTTAGGTTTCATGGTATAGATAATGTTCCTTTCCGACAGGAAAATTCCGCTTGAAAAAAAACGAGTTTACTTCCCGCGCCAAAACTTCTTTGTAGCACAATAACGTAAGAGAAACCAAAACAACGAATTTTGAATCTTCAAATTAGTGCATGAAAGATCAGACGAGTTTGAAAAAGATGTCTAACAGCATACAAATAGCAGACTACCCTGATGACTATCCGCAGAAATCTCATTTTCAGAGTTTGTTCTTTTTCGATTTCTTGCTCACCTACACCCAAGTGGCTTCCTAATCTCACTGACGCTCAGATAGACTGGCAAGATGAATCTACTAGACGTTCAGATGAGTATCTCTCGCTCTGCGAACATCATTTTTACGTCAGAACCCAGAACCAAGAAACTGGAAACTGACTTCAAAAACTGAATAGGACGAATTGCATTTCCATCTGCCGGAAAGATTATTTCCTGTTTGCTCGAAACGTTTTTGATGCCAAAATATCTTGGAAATTCGATTTAAATGCAAAACTCTCTTCGCTGAAAACTCTGATATTGCCTACATGATGAAACTTTACTGCCGCTTCTATTTAATAAAAACAGGCATCTGCTGTAACTCCCGATATCCGAATTTAATATAGTCCTTTACAGAATTTCATAGGGGTTTTAGGTCAAGAATATGTTCAGAACAATTTCTTCCGGGACTTCCTATCTTTTGAACTCCTGTGAAGCAAATTTACGAGTTTAAGCATCTTTATGCTGATTTGTTTTTCAGGTAATAAACAGGCTTACAAATTCGCATTTGGCTTACGTAGAAGGTTAAATTTAAAGAATATTTGAAGGTATTTTGCAAAAAAGAACGAAACACTTCAAGGGAAATCCATTATTACTGCATCTTTGCGATTGGCAAATAAACATTACCGCGTACTTCTACACAGAACATCTGCAACCATTTTCAACCTTTAAATCCGTACTTTTCATCACATCTGACACACTGTGTAATGTTTTACCATTTGTTTGAGCGTAAGCCAGAAAATTTCAAATCTTCTTTCCTTATTCCTAGATTTGAATTTAATTGATGGTACTTCAGTCCCTCTTTGATGGAATCGAACTCGAGATGGTCTCATGAGGCGAGCCTGCAGCATGGCACTGATTGTGGCGAAACGGTGACATGCAGGATTCGCCTGCTAACAATGCACATCGGGAAGCCAAAATTCACGGCGTTTACATCGACCGCTAAAAGGCAATTACTGCTCATCTCAATACAACAGCTTTTAATACAGGTCTGTTTTTTGATAATGTTCCCGCATTGATTTTGTTAGCTTTAAATGAAAATACGTCCGCTTCAGTTTTACTGCAACAGGTTCGTGTTCGAAATCTTAGTTAACTTATGGATATGTATTTACCATACTTTGGCGTTCATTATGAATCGACCTTATCTACTATAATCTACTATATTGAGTCTGTTTCATGGTCGGGAGTTATCACTCCTTTAAATGACCAAAATTTGTCTCGGTAATGTGAAAAATTTTGTAGCCATATGTTCTACGTGGAGAATTTCTGGACTCGTCGTATACAACTTGTGCATATTGATAATATTGTGCTGTAAATTATCATCGATTTCCTGTTTAGGAAAAAAGTAATCAGGTTAAATTAATTTGTACGAATTTCAACTTTTGTTGAAGTCCTCTTTTTGCTTTTGCAATATTTTCAGGGACATAAAACCCTCATGTTGAATATCAATATATTGCAGAGCAAAGATCATGAGAAATCGTCTTCACACTGAGGCACGAGAATATTCAATGAGAAACTATCAAATCGAATAATATTTTCAATAGTGTGACTAGTCATTGAACCCATATTAATGAGTCATTGGTGACTAATCTTTAAACACATGAAAATAGACAGTTTTCCGAAAATTAAAACAAAATGGATCATTTTTCTATCCACAGCGTCGAGCAAAATGTATTACATAGAGGTTGCTTCAGAGGCTCAATTTTGCACCATGAAAAGACTGAGTGAGAAAAATTGATAAATCAAATTCCATGAGAGCTGAAAGCAGACAAAACTCTAGAACTTATTCATTGTGTACACTACACAGAATTAGATTGAAGATTGAATTAGATAATGTTAATGCTTAATGTGTATTAGATTGAATAGATTGAATAGTGAACTAAAACTAAACACATTAAACTAAAAATGTCAAGGAAAAACAGAAACATTCACTTCCACGGAATTTGCAGAGATTTTCTTTGGTATACACGACGATTTGGCAGTCCTGTATGGCTTCTGTTTCCAAGGAACGAACATTTTTCGCAGGTGATGCCCGACTGATGCAAATATAATGTATGACAGGTTACAGGTGATACATGACTTGCGTAGAACTGACACATGACTTGCTTAGAACGAGCGATCTACTTCTATTTTATTTCCTACAGATGGAGCGCAAATATCGTCCTGCTTGATCTTGTAATAAAACAGCTTTTCCTGCAGATTTTTATTAGCAGCCCCACCCTTCAGCACTGACAAAGCACGTGCTGTAATCTTGCGTTCCCAGTGTTCTTATAACAACCAAAAGCCTGACAAACACCTTTGTTCAGTATTGCTTCGTTTTCTTATGAGGCCAGTATTGCTTCAATAACATCGATGAGAGGAAAATTGCACTTTGCAGTATTTTTTAGGACGCTGCTGGCGAACGCAGCTCTTGATGAAATGAACTGCCTCATGCGTCGTGATGAAGTCCTGTGGTGCTCGAAAGAAATTGGTGATGGGTGATGAACGGCGAGCGGTGATCAATGATGAACGGTTGGGTGCCTACGGTGCACTGCAGAGCTTACGAACTGAGGCAGTATTATTTTCTCATCGTTAGTTCTAGTGCCTGATGCACAGATGAAATTGTTGTAAGTAGGAACTGGATTTATCAAAAAGTGGGGTTGGTAGAGAAATTGAATTAAAAGTAAAATTTTTCGATCTTTCCGATGGAATGGAAATGGCCAAGCAACGAACGTAAAATTACACGTATAGTGTGTTACAGAGTGAAGTCTTTGTTCCTGTCTCCCCGAGAAGGAGTTGAATCCTGAGAGTACGATAATTGCATGGATGTTAAAGCGTTATAGACTTGACATGAATTTTAAATAGTATATGTGAATTGTTGTCTGAGAGGATCATAAATTTTAGATGTGCACTCTAAAAGTAGATTAGAAAAAATTTTCAAACCTTTTGTAGCTGAGATGCTACAGAAGATCAAATGCAAAACGTTATTCAATCACATTAAAGATGGGAGTGAAAAAAAAAGTTAGGTGGAGAAAAAAGGCGTTAGAACAGCATGTACTGCGTTAAAGTGACAGTAACATATACTAGTTGAGTGAATATCAGACAAGACAGACATATTACAGCAGCATCAGATGGAAGTAAGGACGGTTGACCTGAGTGAGGCAAGAGCTGCCTGCATAAGAGATCATGAGCCTGCATAAGACGAATGCAAGAGTAACTTCCAGAGGCGGTGAGAAGCCACCGAAGGATGTCTATTGCAAATTCGATGATCGCGTTCTGATTAGGAGCAAGACTCGCACAATATATTCCCGCATGGAACTCATGGGTGCATAAAAGAAATCGACCATCCTGACACCTGGAGAAAACAAGTGAGGGCTGTCGAGTAAAAAATCAAGAACAATCATTTGCAAAAGAATAGAACGACATGGCAGGATTTACATATGGTTGGAAGTTGCCCAAATGTTCGAACTCACAATTGGCGACCTTCTGATGCAAGTGGGGCTCTACTGGCTTATTTTAATTATTAAAATCAATAAGGAGTTTATTGGCATTTTACATCCATAAGCTTCCACTAAGTTACACTCAAATGAAACCGTTTCCTGATCACGGGAAATGCAACATTCGCTTGAAGTCTTTTAGCTCGTGTCGAGTTTATTATGAAGGCCCTCTTTTACCGAGTACTTCATCCGAGCGTGCTGCATTGTTCTTCCCTGACAGATGCTCTCAGCTGAGCCACTGCCAACGATAGCGGCTTTCATCTTCGCGGGAGAATGGTGATCCGATCATCCTTCGTGAGGAGCTCCGATGATGCGCTGTCAGCAGCCAACAGCTTCAGGAAATAATTGAAACTAATGGAGCTAACCGAGCCGGACGAGACCTTGGCCTTCTTGGGCCCCAAGGCCCCACCGTTATTCCTTCAATCATTGCAAAAGACTCGGGAGCGAGATTCTTTTTTGATCGAAGTAGACAACTCTGAGAATCTTCGAGCACGGTTTTATGTTTATTATATAAAAGGGGCAGCTTGCTGAAAACAGCTTAATACGACAAACCCACCATAGCCATGACACTAATGTTGGAAATGTTTGGGAACCGGAGTCCGCCAGAATAAATTGTAAAAAGATAGGTGAAATGCAGTTAGAATCAATTTATTTTCATGACACTGGCATCTTATAATCATTTTAATCGCAACAAGTTTAGCTATTTTTGTTATCGAGACAGTTTCTACAATGAAAAAATTGAAAAATAGAAATGATGGCATCAAATTAGTCGCAAAACAGCTACTTCAATTAATTTTAGTTTCAATGTGCTAATAAATTCCAAATGATGGCTCCCTTAATATAAACATGAGCAGAAGCCCACCCTTATCAACCATGGACTTGGAATTCATCATATCGCTGAGAACTATATAATGACTCAATCAAATGGCATTAATGAGCGATCTCTGATGAATACCTATTCAGTGCTGTCAAAATTTACCCACTCGTTCTATTGAAATCCCGAACAGAATAAAGGAATTTCAGGGAAGTGGCTGCATCAGAACTACTTCGTTGCACACACACACACACCCGCGGATAATATACACGAGTATATGGCAGTGGCTTAATCTTCTTCATATTTCAGAGTCAGTGTTTAGAATAGAGGAAGTTATAGAACAGAGTATTGTGACTATCACAAATCTAATAAGCTAATACAAATCTTGATGAATATCCTTTTGGTCATTGGTATGCAAAATAACAAAACTCTTTTTCGTGTTATTGAAGAGTAAACTTTTAATACCTGCAAATTAAATACAGTTCGTAGCTTTTTGATATTCTTGCGTATGGTTTCATGATCTATGGTCTAGGAGATCATAGTTCTAACGTTCTATGTTGATCAAAAATGTCAAAAAATCAGATAACACGAGCACTAATATTTGAAATATTTCACATCTAAAAACCCTCACACATATTTACCTTCTGTTACCCAGTTTTAACAATCCCTCACGCATTTGAGCATGTTTATCTAGCAAATATGTATCCTAAACACATATCTCACTGATAGCGTCCAATTAGCTTCAATTAATGCCTTGCTTGGCAATTCTCTGACACATCTCTCTAAGCCAATCAAGAGATACTTTCAAAAATCCTAAGCCAATTCATTTTGCATTTGCCTAGATCTTTCACCTGTTTTTTCTATCATGAATGTACGTGTAGTAATTTCGCGTTTCAACTTTTTCACGCTACGTTCTGATGAACTGAAATACGTCAACATCTAATAAAGCTTTTATAGTGAATAAGAGAACACGTCAGACTATTTGGGCAACCTCTCTCCGTCAGCTTATTTGGCGTCTGTGCATAGCTCAGCTATTCTTTGATGCACCTCATCAGTTAAATCATAAGTTTCTATCATGAGGTCGAAACCAATTCAAATGCCATACGTAGATCATTTGACAACACTCCTCATCGTATATGTACGTACTATAATTTCAAATGTGGGAGTTTTGGCGTCACGTAATGAGGATCAACACACTGTGCAGTTTCACCGGTGAGTGGCTCAACACCATTTGGCCGGCCGTCGCTCTGGGGAAACCTGACCACACTGGACGACCGCTCAGCATGCTTTAACTGGAAAGCAAGCTAGGTCCGGATACGCTGCTGAGTAACGACGCTGATCTCAACACAGAAACTTAGCTTAACTTGTGTTCACTAACCTCTTGAATTGCAGCGTGACTGAGCTTGCAATCGTGGATCTTGATCTATATCGTTACTGAAAATGTCTGATGCTTATAAAGTTTTCAATACTAATAATTGAACGCGCTTTATTACAAACATTTATCGTTTTCCAATCGAAATTGAAGGTATGCAATGTTAAAGAAATTTTTAATGATTTTGGTATATGTACTACATCCCAAAACTAAAATTTCAGTCTCAAAGTTTGATCCAGTCTTGCGATCTCTGAACTGAATTATTTAACACTGAACTTTTCCCTTGCCCTTTCCACCAGTAACATTACTTGCGAGTCTTTACTGCATGTGTGTTCAGCTGCTGATTGTGAGCGTTGATGGACAATAGGTTCCTTGTCTCCTTGGAACCAGCAGGTGAGGGCGAGGTGCCTGACAGCGTACTTTCCCTTCATGTTGTTGGCATATATTGCGAACAATTTTCTTGGCCTGAACTTCTATTTTTACACTTTATTTTGAAAACTTTTTTCACTCAACGGTTTGTTAACATATACATAAGTTCAGCATTGTAAATTTTTGTGAAAGAAATGAGAATAATTAAATGAATTTTTTCTCTGGTGAATTCATTTAGCGTTTGTCAAAAACACACCAATGCATCATTTGGAACGTTTTAAAAACATCGAATACCTTAACTGTTCAGAGTTATTTGTCCGTTAAAATCCTTCATAGAACACTCCCCTTCAACATTCACCATACTGTGTATAGCTTTCCATCGCTTCTCACCAAGTACAAGCGAATATCTCCACCAGCTCTCTTCTCACGTCGCTTATCATCACTTATCCCCGGTCGGCCTCGATCGCAGTTCTGCATTGGTCACCATTCCGCAGTGATCACCGCTCACCATTTATCACTCTTCACTGTTTACTCATCAGAACATCACTTCATCAAGAGCGCTGTAACTGCCTCCTTCAATAGCGTTCTGAAAAAATAATGCCTAAAATCCCGTATTCTTAACACTCGTGTTATTGACGCAGTGCTGACATAAAAAAATGAAGCATTGCTGTATAAGGATGTTTGTTAGGCTTCTGGTTGTTATAGCAACACAAAAAGCAAGTTAACAGTGAGTCCTTCGTTGATGCTGAAACCTGAGTCTGCCATTTAAAATTTCTAAGAAAAGCCTTTTGCTTACGAGTCAGCAAAGGCAGAACTACGCCTAGATGTTTGTTTGTCAGCTGAAAAGAATAAAATGAAAGATCAGGCCTTTCATGCATCACGCATCTAACTGATGGGATGTTCATCCTTCGAAAACAGAAGCCTATCAGAACTGCCAAACCGCCACTGGAAGCATTAGGAGTGGAGGGTTTCACGGAAGTGACAGTAATTTTTTATTCCTGGAAGGTTTCAGATGTACCGAGGAATTCGCTATTCAATCTAACGAAGACAATATAACGTTATCATTGTGTATTGTCTCTCGTTCACCTTCAACTCGCATAAAAAGTTTTCGTCCAAGTTTTTCAGTTTCAAGTATAAAACTTTATGTGTACTAACTTTTTTGTTATTCGTCTCAAGAATAATGATGAGCTCTATGTTTTCTGGGGAAATTTTCTCCTCTTTGAACGGCTCTCCTACTTCATTCTGAGTGCAGTGCCTAATTATTTTTTGCCTCGTTCTTTCTGTTATTTTATTTGAAAGCGACTCGATTTCACGGTTTGTTTTTTAATTTCTTTATAGAGAGAGATCTTTCTATGTCTGTCCGTGAAATGGTATGTTCAAAATAGAAATTTAGAGTCCAACGACAAGAAATAAGCAGCGGGCAGTAACCGAATTCTGCAAAAATTCTCAGAAATTCCCCGTTTCAGTTTGGTCACACAGAATTTCACATCTCACGAGGTCGCCCAAAGTTACGCGCATTCAGCAAATTAGGACAGCAAATGTGGGCTGCTAGGCTCCGTCACGAGTGTTCCCTTCATTCTGAAAGTAATGTGCCTGTGTACTATGGACGCAAATATTTTCTTTCACTAATGCACATTATCAGCTAGTGTCACATGAATATTGAAATTTCATGGCTTTCAATTTTGATCTTAATGAAGAGGAGCGCTAGTTTATTCGGTGCTGAATTTTATTTTCTACGGCACTGGTATCGTTTTTCACAGCATGATCTTGCCACCCTCGTGTCTAAATTTTTCACAGAAAAAAGAGAAATCATAAAAACGTTCACCATTTATTTTGAAAAGTAAAAGAGGTTTACGGCAAATTTCGGTACTCTGTTTCTTAAAACACTCAGCAAGGTGCATCTATCAAATGTTTTTGCTAGCTACTTACCACATCGTCACGTAAAGTACGGTAATTTGATTTAGGCCGCTTTTGTTACTAGTATCTTTAATTACATTTATGAGTGGTGTTAACTTTACCTGTCGATAAATATCTTGTGACAATGTAAGTTAAATTGACAATTTCGTTTACGCACAAAATGTTACGCACTTTGTGTCAGTGAACACGCTTTACATCTTGCATATTCTTACAAGATTTCAGCTTTGAGATGGAAAATTAAGCTGCTTAATCTGTAATACTTCAGACATAAGAAAAAATAGCAAGTGTGTCTAATCCACATAGGATTCAAAGAATGTTCCTTAATGTTAGTATCATAGCATCATTTACTTATTCGGGCACTCACGAGATATAAACATTTGCAGCAGCGCTGGAAACTTGCAGTGATGTTCGCAGCTCATTCTTTGCTTTCAAGTTTAAGTTTTTGGTCTTCTTTCTATTCGTCTATTTAAGTAGAAAAATAACTTTCGAATGAATACATATTTATGTAAACAGATTACATCGCAACAATTAATATCTATAGTCATAGTGCAGTGCCCAGGTACCCATTCTATAACGTCTTGCGTTATCAACTGGACTAAAACTTCCTTTTTTCATTCATTGTTATTTCGAGTCACTTATTTCCTGCTGTGCCATTCTAGTAGCGCCACACATTGACCAAACAAGCCACTAAGCAGCCAAGCAAACGAGAAAGCAAACAATAAACAAACTGCTCATAACTGTTTTAAGGTTCTAAATATAATGTTTAGAAAATTTGTATGAAATTAATACCTCTTTCAGTAATCCCTAACTGTGAAGCGCTAATACTTGAAACAAAGGTCTACTTCTATTTGCTTTTAAATATGTGCTTTAAATTGAAACTTAATTCAATACTCCAGCCACAGCTCGGCGCAAATTTTAAATCCCTTATTAATTCCTCGTGAATATGATCTAACTTATACGTGCATTACTCAGTGCTCGAAACCAATGAAACTGACGAATGAATTGTGTTCCTAAAGTTTTTTTGAATAAATCAAACAAATTTCAGATTTTTTGCAGCCCAGAAAATGGGTCTTATTGAATGGCCTTCCTTTGTTTTCCTTGTAAATTTTTCTTTCGTTTGAACATGCACAGTACTTCACTTGTTATTTTATCCCTGTATTTCGAATAAAAGTTTCAAGTCAAGCCGTCTTGAGCTTATCATCCTGGAAACAGGGTCAGCTGATCCGGAGCGATTTAAATTCAGCAAACCTAAATTAACAACAACAACGAAGGCCCACCGTGTACTAGACTATTATTTTTATGGCGTACGAAGCAATACCCAGTCCACCCGCTCCATTTCTGACAGATAATTCACTGAATTATGTCGTTAATTAATGTAATCAGAGAGAGAGACTGTAATTCTGCGATGTGGAGAGGCAGTACAGTACGGAGACGACGGCGCTTAATTACAGCACACCTAAGGATGTCTGATGACTTCGACTGTCCATATTCTCCAAACGTTTCCTGTCTCAACAGTTGGAGCAGCTATCACGCAAAAGCGAAAGTCAATTTCAAGCCGAACGAAGTCTGTGGGATCGCATATGCTGATTGGCAGTAGGGAGCGGTGCTTCAAGAAGGAACTTCGTTCAGTCAGCTCCGACGCTTGATAAAACAGGATAAAATCAGCCGTTAGGCTTTTTAAATAGGGACTGAAATCGTGCCCAGGTCGAATATTGTGGGTTCAGAGAGAAAGATTTAGCTGAAGTTTGAGACAGTTTTCTGCTAGAAAAGACCGCTTTAGGGCTCCAGTAGTAGCTGCATCAGATGTGATGAGGCTGGACGTTGTAAGCAGGAGGTTGAGAGAAAACTTTTGTCTTCCGCAAGTTAGAACGCCGTTGCGCCTGAATTAACTGACGGACAATGGAAAGTTTGGAGTTATAAAGAACGATAAAATTTCGCATTGAATGCAACTAAGCTGATCTCCTGCATGGTTTTTATGGTTTACGGTTTAAGATTTCCGAGTTATAATCAATATGCTAAATTGGTAATGTTTCCTTGGCCCGTTCTTTACACAAACGCTGTTCAGTGTACTTTAATGCATGTAATTTATTGATGCGACTAATTTATCTTTATATACCCTGTTCATCTATAACAACATATTTTCAGTGCAAATTAATTCATTATCACTTTCCATTAAGTGGACTTTTAAACAGTGCATAATTACTTTAAATTTCTTGTACCTAATTTTATAATGAAACAATTTTGACCTTTTCAGTAATTCTCTCAATTAAACGCAGTAAACGGTTTACGTGCTTCACCGAACATTGGCGAATGCGTCATTTTCGACGTGTGCTGGACTTCAGCTTATATAGAACTTTCATCGTCTCTAACACTCGAAAATACTCGTTTTTAATGCATCGAATTAGTTCCGAGGCTCATGCACGTCATTCAACTGTACGCTTTGCGTCGAAAAAATATTCCCATTTAAATGCCTTCTCACAGGTACAGAACATGAATACACAATTTGGTTTCAATAGGATCCTGAAAATTAGAGAAGTCCCAGAAATCATTCAGTAACCATATTATAGAATTATCAACTTGACTAAATGTTTCATGTGTTCTGTAGAATTACTACATCACTACATGTAGTGTACACGCCCTGTTAAAAATGACGGGATTCTGTATTTTCCTCGAATAAATTTTCCAGATGCTGATGACAGACAAACACATCCATGCTAACATGCAGGACCCGTGATAAAAAATATTCTTGTCCCTGTAGACTGTGACACTCGGATCACAGATACGGTCATGAAGCATCCTTATGAGCGTCACGGACACATGCACCAACCAAACAAGCAGCAACTGTGTATTATTATTCTAAATTATTATTAGCCAAGAATTTTTAGCAAAAACTTGTTATATCTTTTTCATTGTGATAAGCTGCATTGGCTAAACAATAGATTCAATTTTCACGCAAAATTTTTAACTCACGAACAAAAGGGAGCAGATGCCAGGTTTTTCAAATCATTTGAATAGTAAATATGATACCAACCAAGCAAACAGACCTCCATTGTTACAACACAAGAGAAATTACGCGTAAAAAATATTGATAAATTTATTCATTTAATAATTTATGGAGATACGTGGCGTTTCATTAAATGGTGTTGATAGTTTTGAGAAAATTTGCTCAATAATTTAAAATTCCATGTTGAAATGTGAATAACTATAATGGGACAAAAGATTTCATTCACAGGTACATTGATTAAAAAATTAATTTTGGCAAGGTGTGCCGAAGATGCCTTCATTTTAGTGACAAGGTCTTACTAACACATAAATGTGAGCTATTGTACTCCGGCCGCCGATAACGACGTTGTTTGTTTAAGTTTGAAGTCAAATTCGTTCGCGCAAACCGTTTTTGAAACTGCAGTTCGAATGAGCATTTTTATTCATTTCATTTGCGTATTTTTGTTGATGTACAGCATCAGAATATATTTCAGCCAACATAAATAACTTGGAATTAAAAAACAACAGAAATTTGCTGCCAGAGTGTTGATTTTGGATTTTCAGTTTACAGGCAGAGCGTTGGGACCGTCAAATTTACCCAAGCATGCAGGCTTACAAACGAGAACTGCCTAATATTATGCAATACATAAATAAATGAATTATTGCATACAGGAAGGAGCTTGTAAACAATTCTAGTGTACCCCCGCCGTCAAAAATGACGAGGTCCCTTCCAAGTCCAAGCTGTTATTCATTCATAAAAACTATTTAAACGAACGGTTCCAGCGTGTATTCTTCCTTCTTCCACGCCTTATTATGACAAATAACATTAGAAAGAATTTCAATCAAATGACTCACGTACTTGCAGTGCCAGGTGATACTCGAAAGAATCATAATTTTAGTGTACGTTAAGTTCAGCGTATCCCACGCATCATTGCTACTGCAATAAATGCAAATAAATGATATAGAGTCCTCGCTTAGCCCTAAAAAGTTTGCTCATTAGGAAGCATAAATCCCAAGGCTCTAGCCGAGCCCCGAAATGCCCTCACTTCGACGAAGATTGTGGCTCCGAGCCTAACTTTGAAAGGGTGAAGTGTGGAGCTAACCAGACAGAAGTGTGGTGGCTTGCGTGTACTCGTGACGCATCATAACTGGGTGCCTAGAGCATCACCACTCGGTGACCAGCGCAACGCAGCTGGGTTCCCACGTACATCTCATCTGGGTTACCTCCACTGGATTCAAACTGGCTTTCAATAGCCCGCAAAACATTCCATGCAATTTCCACCTCAACTACACGCGAATATATCCAGGAAACTCTCACAGTACTTTCGAAAATTATGGTACAAACAAGCAACCAAATGTCATTTTTCAAAATTTGTACCATGGCTATAAACTGGATTTCAACTCTAAAATGAGTTGCTTCTGTCGTTTTTAGCGTCGACATCTGGCATCTTCTACTGGCGGTAGTTCTTCGACTTCAAGTCGATTGGCCATGACTTCGGACATGATAAGTGGGGAATTTCGCTGTTCGATTAGTCAGTTAGTGCATTCTTTACTAACTAACTCATTTGAACATGATAGTTTTGTTTCGAGTCCTATATGTAGGGCGTTATGAGATGACTCATAACAGATGCATGCGCAAAGGACTAATAATTCTAATTGAATAAGAACCTCCAGTCGAGTTACCAGCACAGTTTTAAGCTCAAACTTTGAAATTATGTGAAATCGAAATCAATATGGAAATTAACACAGCATCCGCATGCAACATAGCTGTACTAAGATTGAGTGAATTGTCTCACGTTACTGAGTTACGTAGGAACATTTATAACTCAAAGGAATTTTCTACGAGTTAATTAGAAACCCTTTGGCGAACAATAATTATTTTGAGAATTCGAACATTTAATTCAATGCAAAGCAATCACAATGTATGTTTAATCATGGCACTAAAAAGTTATATCTCCTATGATTTTGCTAGATCATGATTAAAGGGTCTCGGTTAAAGAGACTCAAGTTCCTTAACATCTTGTTATAAAAATAGGGTAGTTTAACTTGAATTTGCTTACGGTTGTAAAACGCTATTTAATACGTACCGTCTTAAATAAAGACCGCTGTGCGGTTAGAGTCAGTGAGTCAGTTACAGCCAAAAAACAAAGCTCTGAGAGGCAAGAAGCTCACACCTGAAGTTGAGAAAGGAACGAATGGTGAGTTTATCAATTAATACAAGAGGAAATTTGAGATTCGGAAAGTTGCACTGTAGCACGTCCACTGTTTTCAATCTTAATATTTCTGTCTACGGTTCAAACTAAGGAGCTGACGAATTGATTGGATTAGAAAAACGATAATAATGCTCGATTAGATTTATAGAGGGGCCAAATTTCTTCTCTAAAAAAATTGCCTACTTTTGCTTCATTATGGTATGAGCCATAAACATTTGTAAATGAAACATTTTTAGAATTTAGTAGTAATTTATTATGAAGTAAATGATAAAATAAACATTTTGAAAATTTTTAGACGAAAAATTTGGTTCCCTCAAACAGTTTTTAGTATTGTTTTCGTCGACTAATCCAATCTATTTGGCATTTCCTCAGTTCAAGAGGGTCAAACCAAAGATTTTCAAAATATGATCCGATTCATTTTAAATTTGGCCCGTATATGTATTTTTTGAAAATGAACATATTTTACTCGTGTAATTTTTTCGATTTAGGCCTTATTTATATTGAAAAATACGAAATATTAGTTTTTTGGTAAATTTTTATGGATATTTCAAAAGAATAGAACTCATTGAGTTTTTATGGTAGAACAAAACCAAAGACAGTTTTAGAATCCTTGGATAATTTCTAAGAGAAGTACGGTAACAAATTATCCATTTGTAACTTTTCGTTTTTTATATGCGATATTTGATCTCTCAATAAAAAAGAGAGAACCAGGAAAATGGTATAAAACATTTTTCATAAAAATGTATTCTCGAGGCAGTAAAAGACTCGTAAAAAATGGACGTTTCGAGCCTTCGCTCATCATCAGCAATACAAATTCGATCAAAAAGTCATCTGTAAAATGCAAAAAGAAAACAACTTAAAAACATAAACAAAAAATGTATGACATTACTTATTGACTAGGGATAAAGAAAATCAGCTAAGATGATTATTTAAAACGGGTTTCGTTTTAAAAATGAACAGAGACTCTAAAATCCGCAATTCCGAGCACAACTTTGCCCTGGCTATGACTTTGAAACTATTTTTTAAATTAAATTAAGCTAATTAAAAAATCATCTTAGCTCATTTTCTTTATCCCTAGTCAATAAGTAATGTCATACATTTTTTGTTTTTGTTTTTAAGTTGTTTTCTTTTTGTAATTTACAGATGACTTTTTGATCGAATTTGTATTGCTGATGATGAGCGAAGGCTCGAAGCGTCCATTTTTTACGAGTCTTTTACTGCCTCGAGAATACATTTTTATGAAAAATGTTTTATACCATTTTCCTGGTTCTCTCTTTTTTATTGAAAATTCGCAAATACCGAAATAACTGCTTCGAATATTTGATCTCTAACTAGCATATACACTAATTTTGGGTTCTGAGCATGATAAAAAAAAATTAGTTGAACGATTGGGAAGTTTGCTACCGTAATTTTGTTAGAAATGTTCCAAGGATTCTAAATCTGTCTTTGTTTTTTCCTAGCATAAAAACTCACTGACTTCTATTCTTTTGAATGTTGAAAATAAGTATTGTTGGTAATAATGCATGAAAAATTTTTTATCTGAACTGTAATTTGATGGACAATTTATGTAATTGAATGCCGTTTTCATTTTTATTTCTATAATCTTCATGCGTTACTTCATATTCACACTGTGAATTACAATTTACAAAAAAAAAATCTTTTTTAAATGAATTATGAACTTTTATAGTTGTAGTCTGATTCTTATGAAATTTGACTATCGTATGTAATTTTTAAACATAAACACAATTTCTTCTATTCGTTTGTTCGATTCAGGCCTTAGTTTTTTGAAAAAATTTGACATATTGGTTTGTGAGTTCATTTTTATTGAAATTTCAAAGGAATAGAACTCATTGATTTTTTATGCTGGAACAAAACCAAAGCCAGTTTTAGAATCCTTGACGCATTGTAAATAAAGTTCGAGTAGCTAATTTTCCATTTCCTGTTTTGTTTTCTTTTCATTTGGGATCGAAAATTCAGGATTTTTGGTCCCCTTACACCCCCCTGGAGGGGATCTAGTGTCCGTAGCGCCATAAAATTTTAGGACCGAATAGTCCACATAAGAGTCCTTTTTCGAAAAAAAAACATTAAAAATGCTCATCGGATCGATAGGGGCCTGGCAGGGGTTAAGTGAGCCTGATCCAACCTATTCTAAATTAACCTATTCTATGCTGAATTAACCTAACCTATCCTAACCTGACGTCCAAATCAACAGCTCATGTCCTCTTGATCTTGTATGCAGCATCATTTCATTCATAGATCTCGTTTCTTCCAACGAGTGCATTTTAGACATTTTATTCATCTGAGTGAAATTTGGCAATCTAAAATATCTTTCGATTTCATATCTGGCTGATATTGGGTTGTAACCCGAAAAATTACTTTTTATCACCATGATCTTTCACTGGTTTATCCTTGAATTTTCCTACTTATAGCGGGGAGATTTGTCATGGCTCTAGCCGCTCATTATACATATTCCAAAAATAACATAGGTATCAAATAAATATTAGAAACTCGTTTTCACTCCGAAATTATTGAAAAATGTAGTACAGCAGAATTCTTTCTTCGACCTAGATCGACGTCATTGCTTGTTCTTCCTATTTCTATAGCGACATCGTCACGCCTACGTCTTAATTCGACATTCTGAAATTAGACATAGTCTTCATTTAGATCATAAAGTTTATTCCTACTTCTCTTGCTTTCTTTATATTAACTAGTGCAATGCCCGTGAATTGCAATTCTACTGTCTATCTAATCTAACTAATTGATGTGTTAAATATGGGTCATTTGAAATCTGGCAATTATTAAATTTCAAATTTTGTTAACGATTATTCAAACGCCGTTCAACGGTCAAGTTAGCTCTAGCTACTCGTTGTCAAGCAGCATTGATTCGTCTTACCATTTTGCGTTGTTCAATCGATAGTCTGCGGCGTCTTTCTTGCTGTAGAAGTCTTGCTGCTTCTCTCCTACGGTAGGGCATGTTTCTATCCATGGTGGCCTTTTTTGCCGAAATTTTATTCTGAAATGTCGTCTATTATCTCTTCGAAGCTTTTCATGAAAATCACAATTTCGAAAACAATAACTCAAATTCCAAAATCTTGGGCCTTATACTAAATGGTAGCCAGGTTACTGGTCAAACGAATTTAAAACATTTTTTTTTCACATTATCAAATAAAAATATCAAAGCAACAGGATGAATTGCAACAGAGAGCGCTGAAAAGAAAATTTCTAATTGTAAAAATAAGCTGATTGCGTATTTTGGATACCAAAATGAAAGTGAAAAGGAATTGAATCGCAACAGAAAAATGATGCAATAGCATAATTTCTTGCATTTCTAAAGCTTTATCCTTGTTGCTATCAAAGCTCTCGATTGGAAGAGGGGGTCACACAGACGGACGGACGAACGGACGGACGCGGCGCCTTTATAATAGTGAAAGTTAATTTTTCATTAATAATTTCCAGGTCGTATAAATGATAGTTAATTTCAGGCTTGATTTTCATAACATCACGTCATTTTCACTTTTGGCTTCGAAGCCAAATACGGCTTCTAGAATTGATTGTTGCGTTACAGGACGTGCGTTTGGCCAAAACTCTGTTCTCTTCCAAATTCCGCTTGAATCCTACCGAGGGATGCCAGATACCGAAATCCATGCTAATGTTGACTATCATTAACCCTCAAATAAATCATCTAACAAATTAATAAAAAATATAAGATGAATTTCTCGGTTAAGTTTTTAAAAAGAATATTTGAATATGCAGCAACTGTACGTCTTTGAATAAGTTAAGGCGAATTTTCCCCTATCCTTGATTTCGAACAAAACAGTTTCGTTTCAGTCACTGTTGAGATATACGCAAAACCTTCGTTTGATGGAAGCACGCACGTCAGTCCAGAGCGGTGGACTCCAGCTCCAGCCACGGGAAGAAAAAAGATCGGACTCCCCTTCGCAATTCTGTCCGCCTTTAAGGCTCGGTTTTAGAAAATCTTTAAAGTGCGAATATGAAATAAATGTTTTGTTGTCGATCCCAGCCCGTCAGATTCTTGAGGCATAAATGCAAGGATGATTTTAAAGCCCTCAGCTTGATGGAGTCCATCCTAGCGTTGGAGCTAAATCGTTTCACGTTCTAATAAGTCAACGACCATTCGAAGGAGAAATTTAAATAACGAATTCATCCACCTCATCTTGTTCCTCTCAGACTCATTTATATCGTCGAGAATCGCCTTTCTCGTGCGTATTAATTATTTTCAACCTGAAGAGTAGGGCAAGCATGAAATGTCATTGAATCTGAATTCTGCTTGAAAATAACAACGTCTCACATTACGTTTTGAGTCAATCATTTTTAAAGATTCTTTACATATCTGTTGAAAGAAATCCTGATGAATTTCCAAATAATTTATTTTGTTCCAAGAATTGCATTGTTTGAAAATTACATAACATCTGGCCTTCTAGCGTCTTGATTTATTTGCGAAAACTGAATTCATCGACCTAAATTGAATGATGCCGAACACTTATCTCACAACCGTGGTTGGCAGGTAGTAGCAGCTCCATAAAAATATCATTCAAAAAATAAAAGCTCTGGTCCATCTGAGAAAAGCAAGAAGAATGCACAAATCAAATCGGGGAACAGAAAAGGTTGAACGTTTCTTAAAAGAGGCCTTCCTTGCGAGAAGGTCAAGCAAAAATAACACGGACGTGGATAGAACGAAGATGAGTAAGTTACACCCAGCCCGTACAATTATTTATTGCTTCATGGCTGAGGATATTAAATCTGTAGCCCCATAACTCAGAGCCCCTGGTAATCAAATGGCTTATGGACCCAGGAGCGACCTCTGCCACGGCCGCTGCTTTCGCCGCCGCGTCCGTCATATATGGCTACTGTGCTCTAGTGAATGTTTAACATTGGCATGATGTGTGGTGGCATGATCCATTCTAAAATAAATATTTTAGCACTGAACATGCCAGCACAATTACACTCGACGGCATTATTTTGTTTCGTTTTGTTTAGCCGTGGAAATATGGTACAAATTTGAAGGGTATTTTAAATTATTGTATAACGTTCTAGCTTAAATTGTGAACGATTAAGCTAGACATCTTGCATAGCTCTTCGAGCGAGTGGGATTGAATCAGTTGGACGAAAAACGAAAAAATGTACTTCCAACGCATCACTTCACTTAATTATGCTAAGCTATAAACCGAATATGTCCCCTTGCATGATGAAACGCAGCTTGTTACGTGATTGCTTGGTCTGTCCATCCCTACTCCCTCTCAGTAAACTTAAAACCTAAACACTGTAGAATGTCAAGAATTTTTTTCTCCGCTCTTTATATGTATTGCGTGAAACTTAAGCGCTGAACCTTCTTTTCTCTTGACATTATACTGAGAAGCCATAAACCATAAGTTAATCGTAAACTCATTTCAGTTATTTAGGTCTCTCAGTATTTATCAGTTATAGTATGTAATTTTGCTCCTGCTAAATAGATGTCCGTACCCTGAGGAACGAAAAAGTATCTAGGAAGACAGAAAAAAAGCATTTTCACAGATGAAGTAATAAAACACACAAGGTGTGAAATTTTTTGCGTTTAAACTTCATGGGGATGAACATCGACACACTGAAGATCACATTACTTTTTGTTAAAAAATAAACGAAGAAATTCTTGAGAAGGTCTTAACAGTGTGACATAGCATGTAGCAAAGAAAAACGAACACAGTTTACATTGAGCAACACAAGCATTGCTACCAAAGGGAAGGTACATGGCAAATGTCACCTTTGAAAAGAAAAACATAGACACAGTACATGTAAGAGTTTCACTTTGAGATTCAACACCTACGTCAATTAATTTAATAAAAAATTAAGATAAATGCGTAACGTCTTGAAGAAATCCCTGAGCAAATGTTCAATTTAGCAATGATAGGAGTCGAGCAAAATCACTGACGAGCGTGAACTTCAAATATCGATGCGCTGTCGTCGCGGCAGCTCGCCCCTGCGGGCAGACGCTGTCGGATGCTGTCCCGCGCTCGATCTCTGCAGCCTGCGCTCAGTACCGGGCACAAGGGGCAGGCGCGTCCCGTCGCTGTTTTGAGAAACAAGAACTTGTTTCAGTACGTACATTGGCAGTTACAGTACATATAAATAGAAATGCCTATATTACCCATAATTTGTTTCGCATAAATTTTTTACTGACAGCCAATAAAGTAGCATGATAATGTGAGGAGTATGAAAGATTAATTATTCTCATTCTTTATAGGTCAAAGTAGCAAACGGAAAAGAACAGTATAAGAGATTTGAGGAGAAATTGTTCAACTCAGTGAGCATGCTTTCACTCACTCACTCCCTTTCCTCGAATCGAGAAGGTGAAATAACATTTGTGTACAGCTTGATTGTGATGATGTAGCGATTAATGGAGATTTTTTGCGAAGAGACGCCTCGAATCCGACGGGAAGGAAAGGAAGGAGGGTGTTTGAGTGTATATATGATATTAGTCATAAATTTTGCTCTGTAAAGAATTTCTCGTTGTGTGGATGACGGTTCTTTACAGTGAGAAACTCCTCCTAATACGACTCGTCATCATTTGCTTAATGAAATGTTCGGGTATTTAAATAGACATATGATTGTCCCAATGACAACATTAACTGCATTATTCTGATGTCATCATGACTGTCACTTAAAAATCGGAGAAGGAAGGATGCTCTTTTAAAACATCATTTAGTAGGAGTATTCATTAACCTAACGCTTTAACCTGGCGAAAAACCCATTCGTTTTGGTGGCAGGGCTGAACTACATAGTATTTATTAAAAGCTGAACAGTCTTATTTTAGCTGGTATTTGTATTACGATCACCCCTGTCATACCTTGCAGCTCATGAAGCAAACCAAATATTTCATTGCCGTCGCAGTTCATTTTTCGTTAGAATAAAGGAATGAACTGAAATGTAAACGGCTCTCTGAACATCGGTGCCCGCTCCATCACAGAAAAATTATTAAATTTCACCTAGTTGACAGGAGTAGCTCTCGTGCTAACTGAGCTATAGAGACAGATAAATTGTGAACCTAAATGCGAAAAAAAAAGTAGATTCACTGATTTAACGGAACATGTTTTAAAGTACGAGTATCAGTCGCTTTTATAAAGTATCCATGAGTAAACTACTTTTCTTTCAAGATATAGCTTGGAATATGGAGAGAATAAAACTGGCAGTCAAATAATTTTTTAGTAAAATGTACACCGTTTGAGTGACACTCCCATCAAAAATTTATTACAGCCGAAGCAAAATAATTCATTGCGTCTATAACCTCCCAGTATATCAGCTTTGAACCAGACAAGGCTACAACGCAGTCAACACTCATCGAACTCTCACAGTTTCGGATGCAACAGATTACTTTCGCCAGTTCAAATTTCTAAGAAAAATCCCAAGCGACACTTTTAAGATATAGATGAATCACAAGCAGACGTACTTCCTTTCAACGTTACAACTTTACAGCATTCATCTGATGCAAAGAAACACTTAAGCGTGTCAAAGTGTTCACAACTATTTCAGTCAGTCAGGGAAAATGCGGCGTTGCGGCAGGCGAAATACAGACCTTAGCCACGCGAGCTCGAGCCGCGCCACGCTTGAGTTGAGACTCTTCCCTCAGCCTGGATATCCTAACAGGAAACAACATTTACTCCTAAGTCTCTCGCTTGGTTCTGTGTTTATTCTACAGACTCGGAGTCGTATTTTCTCAGTAAGCACGGCCAATAAAATTGAAACGCAAACCCGAAACTATTTACAATTTTGCCACAGTGAAATGGAATCTGCAAAGCGCTGTAAAGAGTGAATGAGTTTACATTCGATTAAATTACTAGGGTCGAAACAAGATGAGAATAGTGATGTATATTCTAGAGCATTTTTTCCGTCAATCGGAAGGGTTGAACAAATATTCATTTATTTTGTCAATTCCCCTAAAGAACTACAGCACTTTGTTTTCTTTATCTACACAAGCTCTTAACGATGATTTAGTAACCAATGGAGCTATGTTTGGCAAGCGTAATATAACCTAAACAGTTTTTATCGGAGAAGTCCAGAGACTCAGCGTCCTTAAAAAGGAAACTTGAAAATTCTTTTATTTTGAGACTGAGCGGCGAACTTTTTCACCTCTGATTATCGTAGAAAATGTTTCTGCACAATTCAACAAAGATACAGAGAATTTTCATATACTATTTCCTATCATCTTGAAAAGAAATGGTTCGCGCTTTGTTCAACTTTTGAACTTGAGTCTCTCCCCCACGAGGCCTTCCATCGGTCGCACATCGCACCTCGTCCCAGAAATTATGCATGTGATGCGCCAAACTTCCGGCGTATTTTTGAGGCGAAGATTGCACCTCATTTTGACTTGACTTTTGTAGGCATATCATTTCCTGGGCAGCGCAACTTTGCGCGAAGCCTCTTTTTATTGGAGCTGTTCTAGTAAGTTTTGTGATAAACCCATGCTTTCTCAGCTGGGTGCAGGCTTACGCCGCACTGCAGTCAGAAATCCAGACTTGGAGCACCGCTGTAACTGATGCAAAACGTTCCCTCGTGCACAATCCTTCCGAGCCTCAGGTATCTCAAGTCAATAAATGAAACTTGTTCACTAAACGGGAAGGATCAGACGCTTTCTCATACTATTGATCATTTAGTTGAACAAAAACAATCTGATACAATATTCTTCTTTTCCGTGCTGAAATCTTGAATAGGCTTTATTCATATTTGAGACATAAAAAAGTATTAATGCTGCCCTATTACGAATTCGGGTCTCTTTCACTCCGCTTGAGACACAAAGAGCGTCATGCAAAGGAGCTATGCAATTTTGTTAACATTACTAGCCTTTTTAACAAAGAAACTTACCGGAGGGCTGGAAAAACTAAATAATTCAATTCAAAAACAGATTGATAATTTCTAAGAATCATTTTCATGTACGTAAAAGAGTATCAGAAATTTAGTGTGACGAGCTACCGTAAAAAAGGTGAGCGAGGTGAGTAGCTACTCGCAGAGAAGTTACTATTTTCAAGTGAGTCACTACACACGTAAACTATTCCCATGAAAATGAAGGGACATTTAAAACTAATTTCAACAAAACGGAACGGACGAAATCGGAATGCAAGTTTTAATTTTAACACTAGTTCTAAATGCGCATTCAAACTTCGTTTTATGGACAAAACATGAAATAAAAAACCTAAAGCAGAGCAAAAATACCTTCATGCTCTAGTACAAACAAAAAGGCTCCAACAGCATTCAATGAAGAAGACACAAATATAACGAAAAGTCTCTTCGGTAAAAATTTACTGAGGCAAAACAAAAACACTTTCTCATAATACTAAAAATGGAAAACAATCAAAAATAAGTGAGAAATTTTAGTGTGATTGCGCAGTGTAAAAATTCAAAGTACCGAAGTAATTTTGAAAGCCCGAGGGAAACAATCATGGATTTCAAAACTTTCTTTGCTGAAATTTGTGTAAAAAACTTTGTTGAAAAATCTAAAGTCATTTAAAGTCAGCCCACAGTTGTAAAGTTGTCACATACTTCACCTCATCTTTTTGTGCCGGTGACATACAGAGACTAAGTTCCAGAAACCTTCCAACGAGAAGCAAATTTTACTCCTGCTCTAAAATACAAAGGCAGTTAGACATGTTCGTAAATTAGGCTTCTAAATTTCAATACTTTGAAGACAGCTTTACTACTGCAGTACAAATGATTCGTTTCAAAATCAGTATGCTTTCAGTTGCCGACAACTTATAAGATTAATGAAAGGTCTAAATGATTTATGCTTTAAATAAACTTGATACCATCAGAGCTGTGTAAAATTACAGGCCGGTCTGTAATGTTCAAAATAATGACAAATTATTAACAAATCAACATCCAACTCATATGGATGACCCAAACTTACTTCATCGAAGCCAATGCACATGTCCAAAGATCGCTAGCACTCAAGACGCTCAACTGAACATCACTGAAGGGTCATTGACACAAAAATTCAAATATTTTGTTGCCATTTGGTCTTTCCAAAGAGTTTAAGAGCGTCGAGCACAAGCAAATTTAGCAGAAAACTGCAAATTCAGGATTAGACTCCTTGCAGTTTGAGAGCTTTCTTTTAAACCGTTCTCATGAAGTTTGCTTTCAAAACAAAAACCCACCATTTATGCAAAATGATTTTAGAGTTTTTCGGGGATTCACTCTTGATCCTCTACAGTTTCCTGTTTTCACTGACGATTTTTCTTCAATGCTATCAAACATTAGAATTTCATGCCTGTACACAGATGAAGGGGAAATCACAATGATTAATTCTATGGTTGGCCTGCATGAAACGCAGGTAAATAGAGGAAGCCTCTGAGGAAAACTAGAGTCATTGCATAACTAAAATGACCTTAAACTTAGCATACGTAAAACGCAACATTTTTTGGTTCCATGGACGCAATTTAAAAATTACCGGTATGAATTTTAACGGTATAAAGAATAAAGAAATAAAGTTAATAATTAAAATAAACTGTGAATTTTATTCAACAAAAACATGTCTTTCAATTTCCTGGTGGAATGAAGTTACAATAAAGTTTAAGAAATCTTAAAGTTTATCGATAGATATACTAAACAAAAAAAATGGATAACTAGACATTTAATTTTTATGTTTTCGAGTTTTGAAAATCAATGGCCAAGGCACCAATATATCTTCAAAGCGAGCTTTGGACACGTATGAATTATACTCTCAATAATATAAGCAAATGCAATTTAAAGAATAGCGATCACGCATCACCCTTCTTGAAGGAAACCAAGCTGGATCCGATACATGGAAAATTTTTGAATCATTTTACTTTTTCCATAACATTCAGTACATCATATCTACAAAGAAAACGCCACGAGGAAATATGCGTCAGGCCAACGACTTCCATTCTAATGTCTCGAAAAGAACCGTCATCGTTTGAGATATATGTTCTCGTCAATAAGCGCAGCATATGCGTAATGCTACGATCCTCGTCCGATCTCATCACAATCGGCCGTTACAACGCCGACGGGCGCTGCTTGAAAGCTTCCTTGCCCTCATGCCCTCACCCTCTCCGCATCTGCACCGCCACGTCGCCGAGCGTCCCAAGCAGCCGTGCTGCCAGACACTCCTTTTTCCCTTACGAATATATTTCGATGCCTTTCTAATCTTAAACACCTAGGAGCTTATTCATTCTATGTAGATTAATTGTGGAATCTAATCCAATTTAATTATTTAAACACGGGCGTTTTTCCATTACTTACTTGGCGTTAAACTTTGTCATGTGAAGCCAATTTGTTTTTATGCGTGACGAATACATCTTAAATCTGAAAGGGTTACCCACTTCTTCAGAGTGGCGGGCCCGAGTATTCTAGATAGAAAGGTGACAGGAGAAGGTTGTCGTCTGCTCCTCGCTTGCCCTCCGGGCATGCGAGGGTTCTTTTGATAAAACACTAGAGTGACGTGATAATTAACGTTAAAGTCACGTAAAGCCCACTATAAGCATCATCCAGGAATCCACGAGAAAGATGAGTGTTTATTGTTACATTTGTTACATGTACTCATATTTCCCTCAGTATCATTTCATCATTTATACTAGTTACTTCACGCGTAGATTATTTGACGCTCGCCTTCAGCGTGTGTGGCATTATTTTATGTGCTGGCTAGGTGCATTAGATTCATTTTGATGAATCAAACAATTTCTCTGTTGCGCTTTAGTGATTCTGTGACTATCTTTTAACCATAAACTAATGACGTGGTTCAGATCTCATGATTTCTCGTAAAGATGAAATAGGTATAGATGTCGTTAAATGATTGAACGCTACAAAATAATACCGATTGTATTAGGTATCATAATAGTAAGTTATTATAATAGCCTAAATCCTCACCAAACGCATTCTACACGTTTATTATATCTTTACGTACCATGCATTTATTGTTTGCTAGCTGTTTGCCTTATAACTCATTCATTGAGTTCATTATTTCGATTCCTGTTGACGTAAAATATTCCCATTTGGATGGTGGCAGTTACCGTTTCAATTGATTATTCGCCACAAGAGATCGTGCCTTGATAACTCGATGGTTGAAAGATTGACCAGAAAACAGAGAAATGTATGAGGTCACTTCCTTTGATTATTGCTTACAAAAGAAAAGATAGTTGTATTTATCGAGATAAACATAGAGACACACAGCAATGAAGTGTCATTGGTGGGATATATAATGACCTACCATAACAATCATAAAGCCCAGTGTAGGTATGAACGTTCTCTCACCTCAAGAACGAACCAAAAGCGGAATAGGAGAAATTAAATCTTCCTGAGCAACCGTTCCTCTGACATTGGGCAGAAAGCTCACTCAGTCTCAGTCTTACTGAAGATCCTACTACTTTAGAGTTTGGAAAACTATCTATAAGAGATAGAATTAATAAAGAGTATTACGCTCTATATTTCGTCTCAAAAATAACAGCTGTATGCTGTAATTGACATCGATTTTGAATTTCTAGATTGCTGTTGATTACTTGTAACCCTCAACTAACATGTTCAATCAATCTCCAATAAATGACCTTGTTCCACTAGACTGGAAACAGATTAATGTCACTCCAATTTTCAAACAGGGAGGAAACAATTAACCGAATAATTATCATCTTATCAGCTTGATATCTATCATCATCAGCAAAGCGATAAAAATATTGTTCAAACTCTGAATAACAAAACATCGTCAAACTCAAAGTTTGCTTGCAGACACTCAGCACGGGAAAGAAAAATGCAGCTGTCTCACAAACATGTGAAGTCGACCGAATCCTCCACAGTACGAAAGCCCCGTCTCATATATCTTAACTTTGGAAAACCTTCAATAAAGTTCTCACGAAAGGCTTAAAGCCAAAGTAGAAGCCCATTGTAGTTAGGGAATCTCTCAAGAGATACAAAACTGACTCACTAGTCGCACTAAGAGAATGGCGATTCGCGAGCAACTAGAGACTGGACCCAGGTAACTTCAGAGGCTCTACAATAGAACACCTCGGAATCATCAGTAAAATTAACAAATTCGAGGATAACATGAAGCGAGACCAAATTACTATTGAAGCAGACCTGAACCGACTTCTCCATCGGACCGAAACCTAACAAACGGTCAGTAATGTACATTAATAATCGGCACTTCTTACAGACCACGAATGATACTCTAATTGAAACTGTAGACTAACAAAGAGATATTGGCATCACATTCACCAAAGAACTCACGACATCACCAGTAGAATAAAACGTCAAGAATGTAAGCAGAATTCTTGGCTTCATGGTAAGAAATTTTGAATACAATTCAGAAACATTATGTTACCTCTCTACTAGGCACATCTAGAATACGCAGTACAACTCTGGTTCCCGACCCTAAGACGGGATAAGAACAAAATTAAGAGAATTTGGCATAAAAGAATGAAAATGATTCTAGAACTCTGTAACTTCACTTACGAACGACGTCTCCATCTGATCAAACTTATTTCCTTTGAATAAAGGAGATTGTAAGGTCAATTAATTTGCACTTCTCATTCAGCAATGCGCAGCCTTGCTGGAAAGTACAATACTGTTATCTGTGATGATGATTTTAGGGTGATAGCCAGTTCTTTCCATGATTTTGACCTAAGGATTTTAGAATCGGCTTACATTCATAGAGAAAAAACAATTTTAAAGAACTTACTGAGCTCATGTCTCCATCAGATAGATAATGCATAGTTGTTTTGTTTTCCGTTTTTTCTGTTTCGTTTTGCTTTGATGTATAGAAAGTCTGAAATTTACTACCGATCTTGACTTCATTCTTACGAAGGATCGACAGCACTTTGTATACACAGAACTGATTGTAGAGCTGGTCTGTGACACGTTTTCTATTTTTGTTTTCTTGAATATAATGGTTAATTTTATTACGTTTTTTTTTCATTTCTAAATTCATCGTCTCAACTATTCGGGACGAAAAATTAGCCATCCCTAGATTGATTGTAAATCCCCTTGTATTCTGAAGTTTGACCGAAGACTAACTGGAATTCCTGGTAGGTATAAAGGAAAAAAGTAATATGCAAACCTCTCTACGTAGGTATAATTAGAAACCTCGTTGCTTCATTCAATACAAATAATTGGGATCGCATTGGTAGTGCCTCATCAGACAGTTCGAGCAAGGCCTAAAAAACAGATCTTGGCTCTAATATTTCTAATAATGAGAAGAAAGCGGTCAAATCATGAGATCACGCTTTGCGTCACAGCTGGGTTAGGAGATATTGTGTCAACATGAACGTACTGATGCTGGAGCTTGAATACTGATGATTGTAAATGTGTTTCGTTAGTGCCAGTTCGTGATTGGTGTCAGACGGTACGGGACTTGGGCACAACTCCAAAAGGAGCCACTTGGCTCGTTTCTGTTACCATTTTCTATTCTATTCAAGTCTATTCTTGTATGCGAATATAATTACTCCCATGCACATTTGAAAAATTATCATATTTCAAAAGAGGTTATTGAAACTAGAAAGTATGAATAGTAAGGAACTGCATGCACAGGCAATGGGCAAAAAAAGAATTTCTGACCGCTTGACCACGCAGTCAAAACATGGCCATGCGTTTCATGAACGTCCATCTAACTTCAGCATACAGCGTTATATAAGTAGCTTTTCAAACCTAGAGAAAACAGATTAGAGTAGTTCAACGTACAAGAGCAAGATGTAAGCGCGATAGCGGAACATCACAAGGGCTGGAAGTACGTGATTTTAGAAGTCGTATAACATATTCTTAACAGTTAATCTACAACGTTTCAAGCAAAATTATAATTTCATCAGTTTAATTGCTACTTTAAATTATGTATTGAACAAAAAATGCAGCAATTTTTTTTTTGCAACGAACAAGCAGCGTTCTAATTCATGTTAGCGAGGTACATGTAGCCAATTCTTAAGTAGGCTCTTAAGTAGAGCAATAAAATGTGGATATGTCGATTTCATTTGCACTACTTTTCCAGATTATAATAAAGTAAAAGGCCAACTTTTCAAGTACTTATAAATTTCAAATTTGTAGTAATCGCAGTATTTGCGAGTGAGATTTAAGAGTATGCATTTAATCGTTAAACTTAAAAATTGTGCATATTTTGGCGTAAAATCTCCCTTTTGGTAGAAAAATTAAGATGAGTGATGAATCAATAGAAGTAAATGGGATAATTGTATATTGTACAAAGTTTTCTTAAGCATGGATGTATAAACCACGGTCGCGTCTATACGTGGAAAAGAGAATTACAGCACGCATCTCAGCAGGCAGCATTCGACCATAATGTGAGTCGCTGAGACGTTGCACTGCGGCGACATCGTCACTTGCAGCTCACGTCTTTACGGCGCTACAGGTGATCGATATGTGTACAATACAATAGTAGCTGATGGAGAAGAGCAACTGAAATATCCTAGAACCTGCAGTAATAGAAAGGTAGTCCGAAAGAGTCCAAAACTGAAAATTGATGAAGTAAGCAAGCTGTGTTTTACCAGAAAATCATCCTAAAAATGTGAAATTACTATAGACCTCACCATAGATACAAAATTGCGCTCTTACTCAGAATATCAATATTGCCGGCTGTTGACATTAAAAAAATCACTATTACTTATGCATCTTTCCGTAAGGTTAAAATCTGTCATGTTGAGTCAATCTGTCTGAACATCGCCGCTCGGTTACGTAGGAATTAATTTAAATTTCAAAATGTCTGTGAAGTGCAACTCGGCATCTATTTTTATAGTGGACTCAATGATAACAGGTCCTTCAATTTCACGCGTTTATAGCATGTCCTTCGATTTTCCAACTTGGCTGTAAGTATGTGTTGTGCGTAGGAAACAGTACGAAATGTGCACGCGCTCACTTTAGGTAACTCCTCCGCGTTTTTATTTTTTGCTCGTATATTATAAGCTTACTTTATGTGTTGCTTTTTGATATGCTATTGTTAAAATAAAATATTTAACTCAATGACGTATAATCGTTATCAACTCGTATCGGTCATACCTATTCCTGAATATATTTGCCTCCCTCTGTGCACCCTTTCATTTCTCCTTCGCAGTTCCCCTATCCCTTCTTGCGAAATTTGAATTATTCCTCCTTCGTGACTCGCCTCTCCTATCCTCTACTAGAGAGACCCAAGTCCCGTGACACTGCTAAGCCACAATATACAACAAAAATGTTGAAATATTTATAACGCAACAACTTCATTCCAAACTTTGTGTTTTCAGGTCATGTAGAACATTTTAACTTTGGACGCCAGAAATGCAGTCGTTTGTTCCTTCTTGGCATCGCCACACCACTCACACTGTGTCCCTGCTCGCTGGTCTCAGGGCCTGAAGTTTAATACAGTTCATGTTTGAACTGATCACTGATCAACAAAATTTCGTAAGATTTTCTACATTAAGCAATTATTGTGCTAAAGAACATTGCTGAACTTGTTGATTAAAATCTCACTAGTAGTCAAACTGAAGTCACAGCCTATCTTCGAAATGCTAAAAATATTACGAAAACTCTTATCACTAATTCATTTCTGTGGATAATTTCTCCATCTTATAATAGTACATCATTTAAGCAGACACCAAAAAAGCTCCTTTGCATTTTCAAATAGCGCTAGGGAAGCAAAGAATAACCCCACCTTGGTTCTCATAACTACCTTCCAGGATCTCATGCTGTATCTCAACTTGATATGAGGGAAAATGGTTGGTGACTTAAAACAGTCCGTAAATCATACTGTTCTTAACTGGTAAAACGGCTGCTTCCCAGTTTTGAATTTAAAGTAATGACCTCTGTTTGACAACATTAAGAACTGTTGGTGCGTCAGTGGCTCTTTTTCAGCCTATGCGCAACTTCCAGAAACGCAGAAGGTGGTAGTAGCCAAAGTTGTGTTTGTGTTTGTGGTCATCAGAGACTGGCAGCGATAGTAAAGCTATCTCTGTGGTTCACTCTTTAACTCTCGTTAACATGAGCCGCCATTCAATGAGGAACGGTGCGCCTTTTAAAGAAATAGGAAAAGTATCACAAGGGTATGGTAGATGCCAAAACATTAATACTAACACGCACACGTCAACATATTATTATAACCTGTAAGTAAATATTATTGAATGGTGTACCCAAGTTTTCCCCCCTTAGCTTATAACCCAGCACAATATATTTTAGATATTTTTCTAAGAGAATTTTTTCTACGAAGATCTATTATTTATAGAGCAATTCCTTGAGACACGATAAGCTCAAGAAAATGTAAAACTGACATCGCTGAAATTCTGCCCTGGCACACAATCGCTATGCCCGATGACATGCAATCACAATTTATTTTCCCTTATTAATTAATAGCATGGCCGGCCAATTATCTACTTTTACCCGACAATTATCCACCGCTTCACATCAGAAACACGAGTTATTGAAATCTTGAACTAAAGGACCGTGGACGTTTACACTACCGATTACTCACTCCTATGATACAGGGGAATTTCTCCTAACATATTACGGACTCGCTATTCGCCAATATAGTAGCCCTCACAAGCATCATTGGGACAAAGTACTGTCGGGTAGTTGCTCAGAATTCGCCAGGACATCAATCGTAATTACAACAAATAATACAATACGATTTAGACTTTGCAGTGATTTCACACATTACGCAGTTGAATTCATACTTCTTGTAGCGAACCCTCTACGTTGATCATTCAATTTAATCTAATATCTACGTCAGTTTTCTGACTGATCACTTGATTACTGTGTCGAATCATTGTAAACTCTCAAGAATTGAAGGATTTGCGTTGAACTTTACTGACTGTTGTGTTTCCTCTTCACGATTTAGATGGGTCCTTTCAAAGACCTTACACTTTTATCTGGGTGACTAAATCTATCTGGGTGACTAAATCGAGAATCTCCCGACTTGACTATTGATCGTTAATTAATTTATTCTCGGTATCGACCAATTCATTTTTCTCGACAACACTATCCGGCCGACGAATGAGGTCATTGATTTGTGTTGAGTTATTACAGGTATGATAGTAATTAAAAATTACCTGCTTACTGCCAAGAGTGCATTTAGAGCAAAAAATTTATTTGTATTTGTTTGCCATAGTATTTTCTCCTAGTCTTGGACAACGCTTGCATTCAAACGTGGCAGCCAAGGCCAGACTGCATACCCAAGTAATCGGGTTGATTACTGTGGAGTATTATAAGGAAAAATCGCCTAAAAATTCGTTAAATGAAGAAAATCTTCAATTCAAAATTCAGTAAAAATACGACTTCAATAACGCTAAATAAAAATAGTGTCTATCTGTGTAGAAATTATAACAAAGCATTTACAAATGGCTTGGCTGCGTCGTGAATTATCACTGATAACTTTTTAACAGGGTACCAAGTTTTATTTGTAGCTCGCGAGTTCGTCGAGGAGATGAAAGATGTTTTCAACATGCTATGTGGAAAATATCCGGAGGGGACGAAGCATCCAATAACCTAATAAATTAAGTTGCGAAAAAGCATCCCAGCTTATGGGAAAGTCTGAGCTGCCCTGGCCTCGAAGTTTTGTCTTGGATATCTTCGCATCTCGTCGAATTCTCGAAGACTTCCGTTTCAGAATGACGTGAGGTCATTCCACGAGTTATCAGGAGCTTCACGTGCAGAAATTTTAAAATAATGGATGGATAGTATTACTGGTACTTGCAGTGAAAACATTCTAGGCAAAACGTTTTAAAAGGGAACTTATAAAAAAAACTAAAATTAAGTGGAACTTATTGATTAGAAATAGGAAGCTCACGCAAGTGCTACTATCTAATGACGTCAATAACCTGAGTACAGTATCATAAACTGCTCAATTTTATTTTCGCCAATCCTTTATCGAGGCTTCCACGCATGAAAAAGACTAAGACCATCGAAAATTTATCGAAGCTTATTGCTCTCAGATATCTATTCACAATGAGTTATGAATTTCTGACTTTTAATTCCAAACTGGCAGTTTACTGCAATAAATGGTCAGTCAAGTTACTTGTATCAGTGGACCTCGAGATTTCTATTGAATTTCGGTAGCGCGTGCATTCAACCGCGGCAGCAAGCCGCTCGACCTGAGTGATCACGTGTATTGCCGCGCGATGTTTCATTCATCTTATCTTTAACCGTAAAATTTGAACATTTCATTCCTTTATTAAGGTGTGTTTTCAGGAGAAATATTTGAGCTTAAACTACGCCAAATTTTCTATGAATATATTTGGTTTTGAATGTATTTGCACTTCCACGCGAAAGTAATTTGAACCAAAATATTCTAGAAACAAAATTTATACAATCCATAAAGAGAGTAAGATGGCGCTTTATGAGCGCTGTCGTGCACAAAGGTAATAAACTGGTGCAGGATGTTTGAATTGTATCGCAATTTTTCAGGCGGTTGAGTGGAGAAGAACTCATGTACCGTTATTGGCGCTGCATTTCAATGCGGCCACATTCATCGCTTCATAACCTAAAGTGCAGACTGATTATGTCCTGTCCTTTCAAGTCCGAGCATTGCGTTCGAATTTGGAAAATGATCAATTATACGAACAGCTACAAAATCCAAATATAATATTTTGTAAGTACTGAATCACCAGCTATCAAAGCTTTCTTTTACAGGCAGTGAGAAGCATGGGATTTGATTGTTGTAAGAATACAAGCAGTTCGTAAAAAAAATGAAAATTCATTACCCTGAGTAGACACGAGCACTTCACTCTCCGATGAGAAGCTGCGAGTTTCATATTCTTCAAAAGAACATTTGAAATTTTTTTGTTTTCGAAATATACAATCAGTTTTTTTCTTACTCGTAGTTTGGAAACATTTTGGAGCTCCAGATACATTAGCGTAGTTGTTATTAAATTTTTTAAACTTTGATCCGCAAAAAGCAATTAATAAATGACATGCAAAGAGCAAAACGAAAGACTTCTGCTCACCCTCACAACCCGGTAAAGATTAAACGTTAACATGCGTAGCAGTTCGTTTCACTTGGATCATGGAAATTGTTCAGAAATAAGTGAAAGTGATGCTTCCAACCAACGTTAATCGCGCCAGCCAATCCTACCATGGCCTGAATATAAAGTAGCCCATTGGAGCGCACGAGCCTCAGTCGTGTCCACGTTTAGTTTATCCACATAACGTTTTCTCAAGGATTTGTAGGTACGGTCTTCGATCTTTGCTTCGTGAGATACGTCGCTGCGAGGCCAAAAATATCGCGCATGTTTGTGACGATCCGCGCTGACATGCGTTGAGCTTCTTTCCGTGCCAATTACAAGTGCAATTCCTACTCCGCAAGTCGCGATAATGAAGCAAAACTTTCAAGGCGCATTCAGTCAAAAACGTTAGCCATGATGTAGTTACGTGATTTATTTGTGCTCTAGATGTTTATAGGGACTGGGGATCACGATGTGGGAAAATATGACATTGTCATTCAGACATACAGTTGTCTTACCATGTAGTAGTCTTACAGCGTGCCGCGATCATGACACAGTTACTTGCCATGCTCATACCACAGCAGCTCGACTCTCACAGTTGTCACCGTGGTCGAGTGGTTTAGAGCGCACGTCCTTCACGGGAAGGGCTGACAATTCGCATACCAGCAGTGCCACCCGATGATTCTCCCTGTTGGGAAAATGGAGAACTCAGACACACTTCCCCACTCCCTCCAGGTGTCGGAAATGGGTACCGGCTTGACCGGGAGTAAACGCGTCATTGTGTCCTGGATTTGGTAAGAACGCATTTGAAAAACCGATGTACATGATGATATGTATCAAGTTTGATTGAAATAAAACATCGTTTCATTCTTTCCTTTCACACACCTCAGCGGCGCACTACAGTACATGTCTCATAAAGCAGACGGCCATAGAATGCTCAAACCAACCCAAAGCCGCGTCGCGTGTTCTTTCGTCTTACTTTCTAGGAATTTTTGGTGTGAGCTGCGGAAGCAAGTAATAGATAAAAACATTCATGAATAAAGTGAATAACATCTGTATGCAGACAGCACTATAATTGAGTATCCCAAATTGCGAAATTACCAAAATCTGCTGCCAAATAGTGGTCGGAAGTGTCATTTTGATATTTGTTCTCTGGCTTAGGTCCCTTAACGTCATTGGTCCCTCTTCCATTACAGTCCTCACGGAATGACTTCCTTCGTTTTCAGTTATCACACGACCAAGAGTGATAAATTTCATGCAAGTCAGTTGCCCTGGATTGCACCAAGAGAAGGAAGCATGGCCTACGAAAATAAGGTATGAGTTCTACATTAGGAAATTCAATTATTGGACTTCATTTAAGTCATTCAGACGATTTTAAACATTTGCTGCAGAACAGAATTAGCGCGATAAAATACCGTGAAATGTTCGAAGTTCAAAAAAATGTTATCTAAAATTTTCCAGCGAAGTATATACACGAAACGAAAAATGACATGGCGCGGATCACCTGCTACTGGGGAGTCATGATGATCAGGATGCCATTTTCTGAAATGTAATAAATATTAAAATAGGCTGATATTAGAACTTTCATTTGATAATTTTGCAATGTGCCTTTGAGGATTGATTCATGTATAGAGCTCAACTGATCAGTTTTTGTTCCCACATTCACTGACGCTCAACAGCTCAAAAAATATTCTTGACTTACTTCGAATGAAAAAGTTTCCCAATGATCAAATTGCCGTTAACTTTTGCTTGGTGAGCGCCCTTTCAATTTTATCTTGAAGCACATTTGATGTAACTATTCGATAAATGACAAGAGCGGCTGAAACTAAAGAGTAGGTGAAACTGGATACACTTTCACCTGCTCTTTATATTTTGGGTCATTTTATTTTAGAAATCATTCAGTTTTGCACTTCTTTTTATTCCAGTAAAACTGTACATGGCAACAATCTAGAAGTGTTTATCAAGATGTAAAGACTTTGAGTGCACAGTGAATTTTATATTTTGATCTCGGCTGGAGTGAAGACCCGTGGAAAGGACGTTTTAGTATTTGATAAAGAACGCGTCATTAAGTTTAACCAACGGGGAGAATTAATTCAGAGCGTCTGCACAGTACCCGGCATAAATATCAAAATGATACGGAGAACAATACCCCTCCGAATGAAGAGGAAGAACCTGGTTCATCCCGTAGAAATTAAATTATGCAAGGGGCTTATATTCAGGATGACAGAGATTTCTGAAGAAAAATCGACTTTCAGCAACGCATATAATAACTAGCGTGTTAGCGTGTTTTGTGAAGGTCCATAAATTATTTCTCAAAGGACTGTGCGTCATAAGTTGTAGAAAATAAATTTAGGCAAAGGCCAATCTCCCAAAAAGCCATCAGAGTCAGCAGCAAATCGGAAAGAATTTATTTGTTCGAGAACACCGAAATAAGACTGTTGAGGATTGGAAGCATGTAATGTTGTCCGATGAGTTCAGATTCCCCATCTTTCAGAACGATGGATGTGTTAGAGCATGACGGCAGGCACGAAGCCATGAATCCTTCTCGCATCGTCCCAACTGATCGAGCATTTGGAGATAATGTAGTGATTTGGGGCTGTTTTGGTCGGGATTGACATGGATCTGCCGCTCTGCAATAACAAAATGAGCTCCCTGGAATAATTACAGGTACTTTCTGATCACCTTCATATATCCATTGAATTTTATTTTCCTGATAGCAACAGTATCGTTCAGGACGACAATGTTCACCTCCACAGGGCTAGAAATATTCAAGATTGCTTCATTGCGAATGAGAGAACATTTGCGCGCATTGACTGGCTACCACAATCTCCTGATTTAAACCCAATGAAAAATTTGTGAGATGTGAAAGGCTATTAAAAAGTATTCGTACATTACAAGGAGAACGTATTATCTCTATTGGATACTAATAAGAATAGCCTTTATTAACTTCGACAGCAATGACTTCGAATCATTTGCTCTTTTTCGTTTACTTTTCCATCTTCGTTAGTTCATTGTGGATATTACGTTTTTCACTTATCTTCAGATATTAAGATCAGTACTTTTCTTATGTTTCATATTTGAATTTATGGTAATCTCTTCCTGTAATCCCCAATTAAAGATTTGCAACCATTTCTAGGCATCTTGTTCCATTCTTTCGGACACATTTTCTTCAGATTCTTGATATTTGTTGCTGCTCTTTTTCGGATTTAAATTTCCAAATATCGCCACAAGTTCTCGAATGGGCTTAAATACAGGACTGAGTTGGTCATAGCAAGATATCAAGTCTTTTTTTCACTTAACCCCTTCATCGTTGATTATTCAGTATGTGAAGGACCACACCTCTGTTTGGAAATTCAATCAGGAGGTGCTCGAAACTAAACAAAACACTGTACGTTTTATTATCAGATTTTTCATATTGTTTGGCATTCATTTTACCGTCTATCACTGATATTTTAAGCACTCCTTTAGCGGAAAAAAAAACAAGTCATGATACAACCACTACCAAGCTTGTCAGTTGGTTCAGTATTCTTTGGTAAGTAGGCATTGCTATCTTTCCTACACATATGATTCCGATAATAATGGCTAAGCAACTCAAATTATTGTAGCTTCGTTTGTCCGTAATTCTTTTTCTGAGTACGAATTTTCCTTATCCTTATGTTCTTTAAAGAATTTTAACCTTGCAGTTAGCGGCGGCTTAAGAGTGGGGTTTTCCTCGAGGTCTGTGACTTTAAACTGTTGCTGTGAATTTCATTACTTATTGTTCGTTTGGTTGTACCAATTTTGGAATCACGCAAATCATCCTGCAGCCCTTGAGCAACACGTGGATTTTGACGTATCTGGCGTCCTAATTTCCTTCTAAATATTAGAGGCATCTTCCTCGGAACACCTGTTCTTCTTTGGTTTTCAACAATATTGAATCATTAAAACCTTGCAATGAATAAATTAATTCTAGCAAAAGGAATTTTCAGATCGCTAGAGATCTTCTTATAACTCTTTCCAGTTATACAGAGCGTAAAAACCAGTTCTTCTTGAGTATTAGTCAATTCTTTACCCCTTGCCATAGTTGGGAGCTTGTGTAACTAACAATTACACAATGCTCAGGTTTTGATTAGGTCAATTGGCCGTTGGTAATGATGACATTATTGATTCTTTCTTGAACATTCTGCTTTAAAATACTGCAACAGTTTTCAGCTGAAAAGTTTTAAAAAATTGCACAAATACTGTTTCGGCCATTATAACTGCACAAATATCAATGATTTTTCTGTAATTAAAATATGATTTCCTTTTATTTGCATTTATTAAAAGAACGCATTGTTACACAGTAAATGAATGAAAATATTGTTCAGGTTATACTTTTGAATACGAAGAAAAAAAGTTTCTTGTACAGGAATATTTCTTTCCTCCCACTGTAAATTCCAAAACAGAAAAGCTATTGATTCACCATAAGGATGATGTTATTTTCTGAAATTGAATAAATTTTATAATAGACTGATATTAGAACTTTCATTTGATCGCACCAAAAGGATTTCGAGACTCGGCGCTGCGGGGAAACGAAACCATACTAAACCGCGAGGGAAGTAAATGGGCGTTTTGGAGCTTGAAGTTCTTATGATAGTTTGAAACTCCTTGTAATTTCCAAGTATTGGCAAACTTCATGCTATTGCAGACTCAATAATTGGTGCTTATTTCATGAAATTCTCGGCAATGATCCTTCGATCTCAGTAAGAAAAGATGGGACGTGACCACAAAACACACTGTCTAGCAAGGCAATGGAAGCGAAATCGTAGCCACAGAAATAATATTAAATTTCCAATAGTATAATTTGAACATAACGAATTATATATATGCATACATATAGAATGAACTCAAAAACGAGAAAAATTTCAAATAAATTAATCTTATTTAATGGGAAAACGTTTCGGAGTCCAGCTGCATCATTAGTTCAAAAAGTACAAATCATTGTGTCTGAAATAAAAGATACAAAAACTGTTAATGACAGTCATTAAAAAATATTACTGAAACAAAAATGCATCAAAGAACAATAAAATTGAAAAGATTACTGTCAATTTACAACAATATTTGCAACGTTATGAATTGTCATCGTTAAGGGCGGGTTTTCATTTCAAAATGTGTAAAGACTCTAAAATCCTGAGGTCATAAGGAGTTGAGGTAAAGCCCAAAATTTTGAAGTCGGCAGAAGCTATAGGTACGTTGCATTTTTCGGCGCGATTGCGCACTGCTGAGTGAGAGGGGTGTGCTCATTAAGTCCCAGTATTGAAGCTTCTACACCGATGCCCTACCACTCTGATATACTTTTGTTTTATTTAACCATCCATCTCATGTTTAAACTACTTTAATCTTAATCATCAATCAATTAAGTTTACCGTGGAAGTAGAGAAGAACGACTCTGTTGCCTTTCTAGACTGTCTCGTGACAACAGACGGAGATCACTTTCAGATGTCAGCTCACAGCAAGCCAACTTCCACAGCATTAGGCTCCAGTTTCTTTAGTTTTTACTCAACAAGCTTCAAAATTCATTCTATTCAAACTCCAATCAATGGAGGTTACAAAGTATGCTCAACTTTCAAAAATGTTCATCGTAAATTTAAATTTTTACGTACAAATTTTTCGGCTACTGGGTTTCCGTTGGGTGTCATTAATTTGCAAACTGAGAAATTTCTCTCGAAGCAATACGCATCACCTATTGAATAAAAATAAAAAGAATTTATAACACGCGTTCCCGTTTTTTGGAGCTCCATCTGAGAAATTTTGACTTGAATTAAAATTACTGTGTGAAAAATATTTTATAACTTTCAGTGACGCGTTGCTCTCGTTATTAATTTTGAGGTAGCTTTTTCGGTTCAAGGATAAACTTCCCACTGAAATGCGAGCCTCTCTGATGTCTCCTTACAGTTGCGTGCAGTGCACATCATTGTTCGTCGGCATGACGTCACGGAATTTTTGTAAATGAGGGGCAGAGCATTTTCTGTACTGGGACCCAATTAGCTCACCCCTCTCACTCAGCAGTACGCAATCAAGCCGAAAAATGCAACGTACCTATAACTTCTGCCGACTTCAAAATCTTAGACTCTGCCTCAACCCCTTATGACCTTAGGCTTTAAGGATTTCCATACAGGGTGTTCAACACTTTTGTTGCCAAACTTTAACATAAGGTAGCGAACGTCGAAATGAACACTTTTTATTCTATTAAGGTATGGTCTAAAATGCTTAGTTAAAGAGTTACAAGGACTTGAAGTTGGACAGTTATTAAAAATAATTCGTACACTCTCTTGCGGAGACGAATCCGAGGCGGTAAACTGCGGCACATCAATGGCAAGGATACGAAATGAGAAGTTAGGCAAGTATGTGAAACATTTATTATTATTAATTAACATTAACTTTTTAATGTTGTGACAAGGAAAAAGCATTTTCGACAGTAATCATTATGAGCACAACAAACGAAACCGTAAACTAGGATACAGGTTTACAAAAATTGTTCAAAATTCCGCCCATTTGTTTCGATGCAGGCGTTCAAACGCCTCTCCAATGATTGGCTGACGCGAGCAAAGACACCAGGAGTTTCACGAATCCTCTCTGAGGCGTCAACAATCCAACCCATAAGGTCCTCTTCGGATTGAATCGGTGTTTCTTACACTAAACGTTTCTTATGCCCCCAGAGAAAGTAATCTATGGGCGTAATATCAGGAGATCTTGGTGGCCACGCGAAGGGACCGCCACGGTCTATCCAGCGATTGGGATATCGGGCATCCAATAATTGCCTAATAGCAACCGCAAAGTGTGCAGGAGCACCATCATGTTGAAAATACATTCCTCTGATGTCAGCTAAAGGTACATTTTCCAGTAGTTCTGGCAATACTTAATTAAGAAAAATGTAATAGGTACGTCCATTTAGTCTCTCTGGTAAGATGTGTGGCCCAATCAGATGGTCACCAAGAATTCCTGCCCAAACATTTACGGCGAATCTAACCTGATGTCGACATTGTCTTGTAACATGTGGATTGTTGCCAGACCACATGTGCAGGTTATGGAGATTAAGTATTCCTTCTCGAGTAAATGACGCTTCGTCTGTGTATAAGACTCGTGATGGGAAACGAGGTTGTTGATCTGTTTTCTGTTGAAACCACCTCGCAAATTCAACACGACGTTCGAAATCTTCACCGTGCAATTCCTACACACGCTGAAAGTGAAATGGATGTTGAGCACTGTTATGTAGTACTTGCCACACAGTAGTTTTGCTTAAATGTAAAGCACGTGCACAAGAACGAGTGCTTGAAGTAGGATTGTTTCGAAAATATTCTAAGACATCTTCCACCTTGTCTGGATCTGCTACTCTCTTTTGGCGTCTTCCTTCAGGTCGTGGTCTGTGAAATGATCCGTATTCACGTAATTTCCGGTGTATGGCTGTGAATGTTTGACGCGATGGAACATGTCTGTTAGAATGCCTTTCTGCGTAAATTCGAACAGCCTCCCTAGAATTTCCATTTGCTCTGGATGTTGTGATAAGGAAAAAGCATTTTCGACAGTAATCATTATGAGCACAACAAACGAAACCGTAAACTAGGATACAGGTTTACAAAAATTGTTCAAAATTCCACCCATTTGTTTCGATGCAGGCGTTCAAACGCCTCTCCAATGATTGGCGGACGCGAGCAAAGACACCAGGAGTTTCACGAATCCTCTCCGAGGCGTCAACAATCCTACCCATAAACGATGAGCGCGCAAAGTCAGCACAAGTAACTAATCGATAAGGGTCAGAGAAGAAAATCTGTTCAAAAATATGTGGGAAACGAATCGTACTTCACACCAAATTATCATTTAAACAACAGACACACTCCACGAAGGAAGAGTCGCCATCAGCAATGAAGGCTGGCTGACGAGCGAACAGCGTTCACTCCTAAATAATAAAATTCACTACGATTAAGCACTAGACAGCCCTCATTTTTCTTGCGCAACCTCGAGACTGACATCTATTTTCTGTGTTTGAGACTTAGAATTGACCCATGATAATTTATGCTTGAAATATCACTGTAAAGTCATCTTGTAACACATGCCCATGAATTTCTCCCTCTGTCAAAACACATCCACGGTTGTTGTTTAGCTCGCCTTGCTGTTGGCTTGAAGCCACTCTTTATACTGTCCTAAATCCGTATTCGCGTGGTTCTCGTTCTCGTCAACGACACTAGAAAAGGATATGGTCACAGTCATCGATCAGTTGTATTGCCGAGATGAATGGCCCCTTCTTAGACTACGTGTAAACGGTATCATCTTGTTCGTCTTTTATCTCGTACCTTCCTACGACTAAATTTCATTGTTTTAAACTTTTATTTTAATTCACTTTCCTTGTAAAATCAAATAATTTATTATACAGTTTGGCTATGCAATCAATACCTTAAAATGTGATTATTTTTCTAACAGACACATTCAATTTAAAACGAGATTTCCACTTTTATTTAGGACAGCATTCAACGGCTTTTAATGTATTTTTAAATCACTGTTTGCTTTCTTGGAAATCGACTGTTTTATAACTGGAGATGAAAGATTTGTTGCCGTGTTGATATTTGTTAAATAAAAAATAAAATCTGAAATGTAAGCTTGGAAAGAGCCCTTGACGATTGAAAGGACTCAAGATGGCGTCGCCAAACTCACATTTTGCCTATAATCGAACAATGAAACATTCTAAATAATATAACGAAAGTTGGTTAACGTTGGTAGGCGAAAACAAAAGTTGGTTCACATTTATAAGCCGCCGCAAACGCCCACCGATCGCGGGACAAGCTGGACAAATAAATAATATTATTGTAGGGGTAAATTATGACATTGATAGCTTAGAATAATAGTCAGAACAATAAAATTTAGATCACTTCGGATTTTAACACTTTGTCACAAGGGGACGTTGAGCTAGGCGACCCTGGTACGCTGCCGTCGACAGGCCCCAAATGAATATTATGAGGTAAAGAGAAAGAAATTAAGAACATTGAAAATTGACTAGTTAGTGGTTCTCTAAATTACAGTTCAGGAAGCCCAATTATATTCAGTTCAGTATATTCAGTTTTTTCAAAATTCACATAAATTACAGTACACCCACCTAAGAAAATTGTTCCTTTGGTGTGTAAACAACGTCCAGACAAAGTGGAGGACGGCAATCGTTCAAATTAATCAAAGAATGTCAAGTAAATCGGTTATAGATTATCCCAAAATTAACAAGAGCAAGTATCCCAAGATTGAAGACAGTCATCTCGTCCCACCGCAAAAATAAGTGCGAACGACACTCTTTAAAACAAGCTAGCTGGGAGGATGAAAACCGAGACAAACTCGTCAAGCAATATCTGAGTTTAATTAACAACCCTAAAATACCACAAATAGCGAACCTAAAGAAACCAAAAGACAAAATATATAATCAAGGCAAAGAGAACGAAATCCAGCGACTCTCCAATCAAGAACCACCCCATGTGAATTAAGTACCATTCGGTGAGATGCGGAGTGGAACCCTCACACCATCGCCACTTACGCCCATCCAGATAGAAGGTAAGGCAAAGCAAGTCAGTCACGGTCAATGGCCAGGAAGAGTCCGTACAAGTCGATGGCAAGCGAGCATGTACAGAACTTGCTGAAAACTCTGAGGAAACCAGTACCTACGCAATGTTGGCCTCGTAAAGAAAGTTCATCCTGCAAAAACTCTGTGAGGATTTTTCCCACACAAAATATTCCTTAATTAATTCAATTCACTCAATATTACTTACTGTACATCCAGTTGATGCGCATGGCTGATCATGCAAATATATTTTATAATATTGACTCAGACTTAAATCATTTAAATTCTTTATTTCCGAGTCTAAACGAAACTAGAAACCGCTAATATATTGATATATCAAAATTCAATTAATCAATGTGAACAACTCGCAATGATTTTTCGCTGCTGTGTTGGAACTGTAGATCACTCTATCCAAAAATGGCAGAGATACAAGGCACTATTACTGAATTTAAGAGTAACTTTGACGTTCTTAGCTCCACCGAAGCTGGCTAGATGACTCAACTAAAAACATGATTCAAATGCAAAATTATCATAGCACCACTCACTACGCAACAATAAGCGCGGCGGAGGCGTCAGTACGTATATATCTAAACACATAGATTCGAGAGTCATAGCAAGTGCAACTATGAATAGTGATCACATAGAAAAGCTCTTCATAGAGCTGACGAAAAATGGTGGACGGATTATGCTTGGAACGGGGTATAAGCCACCAAGAGCCTGCCTGGTATCATTCCTGAATGAACTTTGTCATATTATGTCGCAGTTTAACAAGACTTAATACAATGTCATAAAAATCTGCGGTAACTTCATTTATAATCTATTGAAACATGAAACCTGCGAACAAATTTTAAATTTCATAAATGCCTTTCAGTCTAAATTTTTCCTTCTAATTATCACGAAGCCAGCACGTGTCACATCAGAATCTGCCACGCTACTTGATAATATCTTCATGATAGATCCAACTGATTTTCTTACTAAAATAATAACTTTCGATGTATCGGGTCATTTTCCGATTTTTATCATTAAGAAAAATGTCTACGTCACTTGTTCCAAACAACATTCTGAAACTTACTCATCTAGCAGCGTAAATTAATGTAATTTGAAAGCAATGCATGCAGTTCTAGAAAGAATATTGCCAACACTGGACATCCCTCAGCAGAAAAATAATGCAACGAATATTGATGAAGCAATACTAAATTTAACTGAAATTATTTCGACTGCAAATGATGTTGTCCGATAGTCACTCGTACAATTACACCGAAAAATAGACAAAAACCTTGGATTACTAAGAAATCGTTGTTAATATAGAGAAACGTCAAACGTACCTAGCTCTTCGTCACGAAATGCGAACATCTAGAGAAACGTATAACAGATTCAAGAATTATGCGACAAATCAGATGAGAACTTCAAAAAACCATTATTTTACGCTCAAATTCACATAATTTAAAATTTATATTAAAAAATCCTGACGCCTACTTAATTCTCGCTAGAAACCGAATAATGCTACTAAAAAACGATTGAGCCTTTTGCTCAAGAAAATGTAAAAATCACGAAATGAAGGATATAACTAATCTTTTTAATGATTTCTTTGTAAACGTAGGAAAAAATATAGCTGATACTATTCCTAGTGAACCTACTGATCACTTGGAATATATGGATCATATCCGTGGATACAACTTCTTTCTGTATGTCTGCCAACTCTTCCGATGTAATTGCGAACACAAACAACTTGAAAAATAAATCAAGTGAAGTCAAAACGTTCTTAACTAAAGTCCTTAAAACTATTGCCGATATTATAGCCCCGTTCCTATCAAATATTATTAACCAGTCGCTCTTCCTAGAGTATAATACGTTACACTGTATATTGGTGAGCTTCTTTTAAGGTAATATAAACTCATGAAATTAAATGAATTTAAAAAGGTCGCTGCCTGTCGTGAACCAAAAGCAAAAACCTTAAGGCAGGTTTCAATCAACTAAAAATTAACATTAACATTGAAAATACAGATTGCTTCGAACATCTATCCTAAATGCCGGTAGACAGGATACACAACGAAGTTTTGACATTTCAATCTTAATATGACACTGCCACCAGAGACTTTTGTCTTGAATTTTATGAGTTCGATAGTTGAGGTATTACCAGCATGATAACGTTAGCCTCTACGATAACTTACACCCGGCTTCTACTTCGTTTAAGTAACCAACGATTTGGTTGCGCTGACCGAGTGCGTTTTTCGAGCGCAACTGGAAACCAGACCCGTAGGAAACTAAGCCCTCGATAGTGGAAATGTACACCAAAGCCCTCGATAACTGACTTGAACCTAAAGCCCTTGACTGCTGTTCTTTGAAAATCACGTCCTCGGACGGAGTCATTCTCACTGCCTGGAGTTAACTAAGTTCTATCTTGGACAAAGTCCTCGCTACCTCGCCACCAGAAACTAAGTCACTCGAGCTCCCTCACCCTGTCGTCTCTCCTCGCCTCTCGATCCTAAGTGACTCCGTAATGTTCTGCTGCTAAAGGGGTTTTCACACGATCTGGTTTTCTGTCACTCACACTCACAGTCACAGCTCCGCAACACCATATTTGGGCATGCGTGCTCTCTTTTTGCTCTCTACTCGGCACTCATGGACTGACGGGTTTGACTGCTGCTTTGCTTCTGTTTGCGCGTATGTTTTTGCCCACTTGGCGTCTAGTAAGGATGGTTGCGATCGCTCTCTCGTATCAAATGGTGTCTGCCTAGTCTCAAAAATAAATTATCTATTTTCATGAGCAGCCTGCTTTGTAGAAAGTGCAAAGCAACGAATACAAGAGCAGAGATATAAGAAGCAAGTCGCTCAAATATGTTAATGAAGCAACACGATATTAGTTTGATGAGAATGGCTTAAAGAAATAAATCAATTCTTTTCGAAGATAGTTTAGGAAAGAATTTTGAGCATTTGCTTCCAAGAAATCTATTATTTTCCAGGGGGTAGCACCTAATTCAAAGGTGCGTACTTTTCCAGTATTCATAATGATGCGGGAAACAATAGTTAATTTGTTTCAAGCATATCATAATGCATTCGTCCCGTTGCAGTGTCAGTGCCATTTACACACAATTTTCAATCTTATTTAATATTCGCTCAAGAAAAACTGCAAAGGCGCATTATTTTTGTCTATTAGAATGAAAAAATTTAATATATGGCCGTAAGTGCGATTTCAACAATTTATCCGGCATTTTCATAATAACACAAAAATCTTTTAACATGAATTCTCCGTAACAAATAATTTCAGCATGCAAATGTTTCGTGAAATAAATCTAAACGTTTATTAGTTTACCCGTACTGCTGTCACATTCACATGAATTATTAGATATTATCACGCAGTAATTTGAAAGGCTTATTAATATTTTTAAAATATTTGCTTCTAAATGCCAGATTTACGCGTGCATTCAATCATGCAGTTCTAACAAATGTGCGCCAGATTTCAGTTGTTATTTATATATCCTAGTCACTGTGTTGCTAGGAAAAAAACGAATATAATTCTGAAAGAAAAATATTCAATTTACGAGCTGTACTATTACACGCTGGTACATGTAAACTGTATTGAACGGGCGGAAAATATTACCTGGACTTGATATTATTATAAAGTAGATTAGTAAATTTGTAGTAGTTGTAGTATTTGTTAGATTTAGTGTAACCAAATTTTATAAATGCTGCGATAAGGAAAAAGAAATGCGCAAATATTTAGTGTACGAAATCTGGTCATTTAGCCTTCATTCCCTGCAAATCTGGTTCTAACTCCCACTTTGTGGATGTTTAGCTAGCCATTCATTAACCCGATATCGATTTGAGGAGTTTATTCCCCTTTTTGATCGCAAATCCAATGAATAAGCTTGCTTTGGACACAGTGAACCTATCCCGACTATACATTGTAAACTACCGCCGAGCCTGCCAGCGGCGCGTCACTTCAGTCACGAGAACGTACGTGTGAACGCAAGTGTTTTGACCACAGTCTGTGAGTGTGAGTGTGACTGCCAGAAAAACTGATCGTGTGAAAGCCCCTTAAGAGACTCAGAGCGGGGTCACAACCTAAAAGGGGGGGGAAGGGTAAGGGATGAGCATCTTTGAGCTGTCGCTCCGGCTTTGTCCGGTTTGCCATAGTTAATCTAAAAGGTCGAAAGGGAACGAGAGGTGGTTTCTTCTCCACTAAATTTATGATCGCCTATCAGATAGTTTTTGTGTGGCCTGCCCGAGCGGATGCGCCCGCTTGCGTTTGGCCCTTTATAACACCCTCGTAAAATTTGGTCTATCTTCTGGCTCTTGTACGTTTACCTAGCTAAGACCTAAATGTTTCCACAGCCATTAGACACACCAAATTTATATTCGATACACCCTATTTAAGCCCCCTGCCAGCGTGAGACAGGCACAGAATAAAAACCATTTTATTCACTAGGCATTTCCCCGAACTCTCTCAAAGTTACTTCAGTAACCCCTATTTTTAAAAGTGGCGAAAAAACTTGAGTAAACAATTATAACCTATGTTTGTGCTGCCGAAATATTATTATACTATAATTAATATTAATATTATTAACGAAATATTCGAGAAAATTATAAATAAAAAAGTAAATCTCTTCTGAACAAAAATCATTCCTCCATGATAAAAAACTTAGTTTTCACTTTAGAAAATCAACAACACAGGCTGAATTAAATCACTTACAATGCCTATATTCCAACAGAGACGAAGGAATGCTTGTTTTCTCCGCTGTTCTTGACTTCCGAAAAGCTTTCGATTGTATGAACAATAAAATAATGCTCTCGAAACTACACTGTTATGACATTAGAGGAGTTGCTCATGACTGGTTCAGATCGTACACAACAAATTGAAAACAATACGTTGTCATTGGCGACGTACAATCGGAACTACAAACAATTAGTACCGGCTGTCCTCAAGCCGTTTTTAGAATATACTGTTAGCCCATATACGCTACTTTGTAAAACTAAGCATCGAATATCGAGTAAAATAATTCATTGGTCAGTCTAGTACGTTACTACATTAAGTGAATTAGATTAAACTGTACATAATTGTAGACTTTAATGTAGTGTTGGTGGTAGGATGCCCTAGATGTCACTGAACTTATTCGGGCCCACAAGTAGCCATACTTAAATCTGACCATTGTACTAGACTTAAGAAACAATCTACTTCTGTATCACTTGAGGTAAATAAATTATTTAAATATAATAGTACACAATATTTTTACATAAAACGTGCTTCCCATTTGACCAAGTCTCGGCTCTACGTCGTGTAGATTGATATACCACTGCGGTATGAACACAAGTCCTCGGTTGTCACTAACCAAAGACTCTCTCGTTTCTTGGCGCTTCTTAAATAGGTCCCACCCTCAGGTTCCGGACTGCTCCCGCGCTGGCGCCGAGATTGCCCACGAAACGCTTCAGCCTTCACGAGGTCCTTGACATTCCTCCGCGTGAAATATGTAAATTTCAAAAGTATAAATCCCTATTATTCGTATCCTTATTAACGTAAGCCTCTCAATTTAAAATTGATGCACAGTAAAAAAATCCCTCACATTTCGAACTTCTATTATACCTACACAGTCAGTGTTTAAGGAAATATCAACACGTTTTACCCCTCAGGTACTTCAACATACGCTTCCACACGCCATGGTGCAGCTCTCAACCCATCCTTCAGGCAAAGTACTTCGAGTAAGCGATGCGTTATGACCCCGCTTTGTACAATCTTTCACACAATGAGAACGACTAGGTTAGTGCCTACAAGATGATCTGCTGTCCTACTTTTGATATCTATTACGATATGATGTAAGTTTCATCACACTTTTCAGTGACTTAATTTACAGCAAAATGATTTTCTGTCTCTTTCTAACCAGAAAACTTAGCGAAGCTGATTGAAACATGCAGCCTCCCAGCTGTTCTCTTTCAGAACACTTCAAGTTTAAGAGATGACAAACTCGGCAGACAAACCTACATTGCAGGGCTAGCCATTTGTCAGAAACCCAAGCCTGACTCCGAGCACATTACGCCTGGTAGTGAGACCATCCTTCATGTTTCGGCCAACACGCACCGGCCTCCTCACACTCGGCCAACACACACTGGCTCCTCACACTCGGCCAACACATACTGGCCTTCTCACACTCGGCCAAGATGTACTGGCCTCCTCACACTCGGCCAACTCGCACTGGCCTTCCCCTCGCACTCTCAGGAGTTTTTCCTTCCCTGATGAGCACATCCTTGCCATCTGCCATCAGCCCCTCAGTAGCCGAGTACAGAACTCCTGCTATGAACTTTGATTGGTTCATATTCCTTGAAGAAGTTCATCTCTCGGGAAGCGATTTCGTATTAGTTTGAAGGTATTTAAATTAAAACTTCTTTGAAAATTTCCATTGTGAATCAAATGATTAATGTTTGACCCTGTCTTCGAAATACCAATTTTATTTCTTTAAGTGATTGTGTTGCAGACAACGTAACATTTTCTCATTATTCATAATTTCAAATACTTTTTATCTTTTTTCATGAGGCCTGGATTTTACGTTTTTCACTCATCGTCAGATTTCTTGATCGGCAGTTTTTTCATTCCATGTATAAATTTATGAGAGAAGAGTTTTCTCTCACTTTAACAAGTTAATCAACTGATCTTCTTGAAACCTATAATAAGGAAGATTCTTAAAGTTCTAAACTTTGTTATGGTAAGGCTCTATCCATCCCACCGATGACACTTCGTTGTTATAACGCTAAATTTTCTTTATCCCACCGGTGACGCACCAGATGAAATGGCGGTATTTTACGAAGCGTAAAATATGGCAAAATCTTTCGTCGTCGTGACTTTATCTTGTCATGTTTTTTTATTCGGAAATCAAAGTCGGACGAAACTTTACATCGTCTTCATTATGTTATGACACCGCTTCCACGCAGTTGTTATAATGCTCTAATTTGAGACGTGATTTCCACCCCTGCACATCAGATGTAGTCCTCTTTTGATTCGCTGTTAAATCTTTAGTCGTCGTGACATTTGGTTATGTCACATTACTATATTTTGTTAACTAAAATAAACGTGACTTTTCAGTGTCCTCGTCATGTAAATTGATTTATAGCTACTCTGCCACCAACTCCCTGAGGAATAAACAATAGAATAATTATCATGATATCAAAATGAATGATCTAATAAACGAATGGTAACGTGTTTTTATGTCTGTCTCACACTTTTCAGAACACAGGTATTAATACACTTGGAATCAAGATGAAATTTTACTTACAAAAAATTACTCTAACACACATTATAATTTGATACTAGCGAATAATTTTTTCTGACACATTTGAATATTAATACGAAACATACTAGCTATCCTATATCAAATTCACGACCTGAGGAAAATCAATTGCTTTGGTTAGGTTAAATTGAAAAAAACAAGAGAAACTCAGCTTTTATGGAAGAGATGCGGGCTGTCTGGCACGTCGGTTCAGGGAAACGCTTTAAATGCCACGATTGGGAAGACGGCCTGGTAAGTCGGTACATGGAAACGCTAAAAATGCCATGATTGATTATCGGGTACTTTAACGCGGAAATGGCATGAATGGCTCTCGTTCTGAGTCTATGGTTGATTTCTACTCGATAGTTTTACTCCAGCATGATGAAGAGTATGATAGTCTGCCCCGTATGGGCGAGGGCAGCGAGGGCTGAAACACACTTCTGGCTTAGAAGGAACCTGGTGTCTTACTGACTGACCCTCTTCCTCAGCATGCGCTGTTCGGGACAACCGCTAATAATTCGAACGACGTTATATATTTATGAAAGTCATCCTAACGTACATTGAAATATGCCTAATTGTATCAATAACCTACAAATGAATTCCTATGATGAAATTCTTCCTAAAATATATGATATATTGGTATATATAGAAGAATTACACATTCGAAGATGTCTTAAGTGGCGGTCGATGGAAGCTCCGAGCCTGCCCGATGAGGGACCTCGGTGAAACGCGTTCATGACGATAGTGTTGTATGGTCTGGGACTTATCCAGATGGTAGGATTCTATAATATCCGTAGAATGAACATACTTGCATCCGTAGGTAACTCGTAATGAAATATCTCTTCAAGTACGATGATCGACGCAGTTCTTTTTTTGGATTCGAATTGAATACGCAGGCCTGTCGTGGCACTCGAAGTATTCCAGAGCACAAAAAAATTCCTTGGACGCGAGATATGATTAATCATATCATCATAATAGTAATTAATTTATAATTGTACTACCACCACTCTCAAGAGAGAGAATATAAGTCGTAACGATATTTCTTTCGCACGAACTATTGACGTTTTTTCAATCGGTATTATTCGGTAGCGTTCAACCAAATAACAACATCGATAATCTATCTCATCTTTACGAGAAATCACGAGATCTGAACCACGTCATTAGTTTTTTGGTTAAAAGATAGTCACAGAATCCCTTTAGCGTAACCGAGAAATAGTCCAATACATCAAAATGAATCTGATAAAATAATGCTACACACGCTGAAGAAGAGCGTCAAATGATCTACCCCGGAAATAGCATAAATAATATAAATAAAATGTAATATAAATGATGAAATGATGCTGAGGGAAATATGAGTACATGTAACAATAAACACTCATCTTGTTCGTGGGTTCCAGGATGATGCTTATAGTGGACTTACGAGACTTTTACCTTAATTATCACGTCACTCAAGTGTTATATCAAGGGAACTCTCGCATGCCCGAAGGGCAAGCGAGGCGGAGACGACAACCTTCTCCTGTCACCGGTCTATAACTTCTACCTTGATTCTTGAATGCTCGGGCCCGGCACTCTGAAGGAGTGGGCAACCCTCTCAGACTTAAGACGTATTCGTCACGCGTAAGAACAAACAGGTTCGCACGAAGATGTTTAACGTCACTTAACTGATTGAAAAAGGCCCGTGTTCTTGAACAATTAGATTGGATTAGATTTTACTATTAAACTACATAAAATGAATAGGATCCAAGGTGTTCAATATTTGAAAGACATTAAAATATCATAGTGGAAGAAAAATGAGTGTCTGGCAGCACGGCTGCTTGGGACGCTCGGCTACGTGGCGGTGCAGATGCGGAGAGGGTGAGGGTATAAGGGCAAACGAAGCTTTCAAACTGTGCCCGTCGGCGTTCTAATGGCCGATTGTGATGAGATCGGACGAGGATCGTAGCATTACGCATATGCTGCGCATATTGACAAGAACATATTTCTCAAACGATGAGGGTTCTTTTCGAGACATTAGCATGGAAGTCGTTGAGACGCACTCTCCTCGTAGCTATGATGTAGTGAAGTTGTATGGGGTTATGAAACTTCCAAACCATTTTATTTACACTTTCGAACTTCTAAATTTGGAAAAAAGAATTAAGCTATAACCAAAGTTTCAAACATTTAAATTTTGACCAGAAAAAATTAGAAAAAAATTTCAGTTTAGCCCGTAACTGAGGAAGTTCAAAACTCGGGACCTTCCTTACAAAGGACGCTCTCAGCCTATATCCTAGGCCCTGAGGGTTCATACCTCAGGAGATTCAGTGTAGTGAATCAATCTAGCTACATAATACACTCACTTTCAAAACGTATACACGTATGATTTTAAAAATAGCAGCATTAAATGGGAGAGGCTTTCTAGTTCCTTGGCTCCTTCACGCATTGAATATTAAGTCATGTAAAATTGAGATATTTAATTTTGCTAAAATTTATACTCACTAACTCAATCAAGGATCGAAAAATTCCGCCTGAAGCTTGGCACACTTTCACCCATGAAAATATACGTGACCAAAGAAAAGTAAGGCTTGAACTGCAGTCGAAAGAAAATACAACTGTAAACCCTGGTATTTGATTAGTAAGTTTTCAGAATCTAGAAAAGAATTGATTTCGATCGCATTTTTGTAGAGTAAGCACAACTGACTATTCGGCTGAAAGAGTGGTGAAAACAGCTCGGCTTTGACGATAGACCCCTCACCACTTTCGAGTTAAAGTTCGAGCGTGGGCATTGGGGGAAACCGTTCGAGTTTATGCACTGTGCACCGTCTGGTTTTACGAGCACGGTGACTTTAAACGTAACTAAGTTTTGTAAATAGCGTTACTGTGAGTGTTAATTTGCACTTAATTAATACATAACTTTTACTTCTATCACGTTGACATTTTGGACCGACTGCTTTGCATTTCATGCTACACAAAAAAAATGATTTGGTACTCACCAACATTTCCTCCTATCATTAAACCTATCTTTTCCTGTGTTCCTCATAATGCCAAAGCAATCGACCAACGTTTATAATTATCGACCAACATTTATTTGTGTTAGTTTAATGAAGTAAGCTGGTACAACCTTGCTTAGCATAGTTTGAAGTTTATACTGTCATATTTTTCTCAACATCAGTAATTTTGCTTTCAAATAAATCAATCACTACTAAACACTGCATGTAAAACACACCTATGAATCGCGCAAAATTTTAATGCTCCAGTATGCTCTTAGGTATGTACGAGTATATCTACAGCTTACAAATTTGTTCTTTGTTAACAAGCCACGTATAAGCATTTCCTCACTTTATATGGGGCATTAATTTTGTACCATGTAGATAAATAAAATTTAAAACCTCCCAATTGGTTGTGTAAAAGCAGTTCAGACTGTGAGCCCTTAGCAAGGGACTTAAGTGCTGTATTTGGCCCAGTATTGATATTGAAGCTACTCTTCCCTGCTCCCTGTCCACGTCCTAAACCTTGTCGATCTCCTGTCGAACCTTGCACGAATAGCCCAGATATTTTGAGCTCCGTTGGCGGGTGTCCCATCAGCAGGGGCCTCATTAGCAAGAGTCGAGGGCGCAAAGAACGCTCGTCGCAAAAGGAAGCAACCCTCGACGGCCTGCACTCCTACTCCCCTTCCGAAATGAATGAATCCGTTCGAGAGTCTTCCTCTCCAACTAACTTGTGAGCTCTTTGGGCGCACTCCACCACCTGACTTGAGGTGCAATGAGTGATGGCTGCCGCATCTCCCATTGATCAACCACTCAACGGGGAAAAGTTTGGAATTCGTTCTGAAAACTTTGCTTGAGACCGTTCGCAACTTAGATAAAACAAATGAGCAAAACTAAGTCTCATTTGCATGGATCAGACTGACGTTTACTTTCCTGTTCATCGAGAAATTTTGAAACCCTCCGTTAGTGGTTCCCAGATTCAGAAGAGGTAATTTGTCCTCGGAATGGATCAAAAGAAACACTTTCCGAATAGCTTTCAGCCATTTACTGGGGAGCTGAGAGGTGACTCTTTTGGACCGCAATTACGCTAGTTCCTGGTAATTACGAACAAGTGTTTTTCTTCTCTTTGAGCGGGAAAAGTTTTGGGGCTCGGCTGCCACGGAACGAAGGGAAGCTACGGACCGCATTGCTTTGTTAGGTCCCGCTCGCTTTACGGCACGGCCAGGCTTCTTTACCAGCGTCAGCAGAGGTCGTTATTGCGTGTTTTATTCGCTCTTTGTGACCGGGTGCCGAACAAAGCCTTAACAAGAGCCTCTCTTTTCAGTGACATCCACGATAACAAGCTTACACTGCTGGCCTTCACACAGAGCCGCCGAGCTTTCTTCAGAGAGCAATGCCACATTGCACAAACAGAGGCACTCGTGGCGGATTGAATCCAATCCGGTTTGGCTCGAAACCTTCGCGTCAAACCTAGCTGAAAGAATGGGGTGTCAAGTCCTTGTTTAGCAGCGATTTTGTTATTTATGATCATTTTGATCAAATCATTCAATTACTCTGGTGTTGCTTTATGGGAAAAATTACTTCACTGTTTATGTGTCCTTTGAATTTTAGATCGGCTTTTCGTTTTTTACCTCACACACAAAAATTTGGAGTGATCATGTCAAAATTGAGTTTCCTGAAATCATTTCAACCATTTGAATCAACTCCAGGAAATATTAACGTTGAAGTAGGTCAAGAAAACACTGCTGAAAATCTATGGAAAAAGTTTCATCATCAAACCTCGCCAAGAACATCTTAATTCTACGAAGAGTAACATTTTTTCTGAAAACAGATGACTCTTTCTAAAAAATCCCGTCGAAATTTTTCTCCGCTGTGACACACAATTTCGCAATGCCTCATTTATAATGCCTCATTTCAAGTGACATACAATTTCGTAATGCCTCATTTGTATGTCACTTTTTCAGCAACTAGTAGAAGGACGGCTTATTATTTAAAAATTTGACTTTATCGTCTACACAATTAAGAAGCTTCTTTCGTTCCTGTATACTTCTGAGCTCTCACGAGCCAGGTCAATCTTCGACGCTGCTAGACACTTGGCTTGCGATGTGGCCGTCTGTAATGCCACCTGTCCGTAGCGCGGGGAAGTTTGTTTGCGGCCGAACATCTGAGCGATTTACGCCTGCCAGGTCGACGGCCAAATTTGATCGATTGCGCACGAATCATCGACGAGGGATTTCTTTATCTATACTTTTTATCACTGCCTTACAAGGATCGAGACGACTTTCTCAACTTTTCAAAGTAATCTGTGGGCACAAATATTTCCCAGATGTTTCATTAATTACTGTAAAATATAATAATAAGTAGTTTTAAGAAAACTGACGTCACATCAAATGGACGATAAATTTCATGATCTAAATTTGAATAACACATCATAGGGAGAGACTGTTTAATCGAATTTCTATCCGCTGATATGTGCAATGGTTGTATTATTCAGTCGAGTCTGATAATGAATAGTATTTGAAGTATTGTTCAATTCATTCTCTTAATATATTTAAAAAACATGACATATCAGATCGAAATCTTCTAATATTTACGTCCATATCGATATAAAAAAAACGTTCTTATCTAAAATATTGTTAGCAATACATTCACTCAAATACAACCGTTAAGCTGAAAAATAATTTGTATGACTCTACGTTCATGTGCAGTATTTGATGGAGGGGGAATTTGAGTGGTGAGTTCAATAGGAAAATGAGCCGCTCAATTTTTTTATCAATCGCATATAAACCTTGAAACAGAGAATTGAATGTAAATACTTTTCGCTTCATTTCCTTATTAATTTTTGCTTTCCAATCGAAACCAATTTGGAGTTTATTGTGGCTGAACGATACATGCAAATCAAGGAATTTTGGACAAAATTTGACGTGAATTAACGGTTTGAAAATCTCATTCTTTATACAATATTTATGAGATTGAAATTTCTTATTTTTATCTAAATAAATTCACAGATATCTTCACTCTCAGCATGTAAGAAAGTTGAATGGTTTTCAAATTTCTCTGCATTTTGTAACATTTTTGACACGACCACTTTTGTGACATTCTCAAATATTGCTTTCCGATCCCCATATTCTGAAAGATTTCACATTAAGGTCGCAATGGCCTCGTTTGCCCTCAGCCAGATCGGTCACATGCACCATAATTCTAGTGTGACGTTTCGTAAAGAAAGTTACCAATAAATGTAAATGCATAGATAGTTAAAATTTATGGAAGCATTTTCAAATTTTATGTTTCACAGATGCTTTTTAAGTGGAGTGCTGCTTTTGATTTAGGTGATACCAGAACAACGGCCAAATTTTCAAGCAATTGAAGTTGCTTTTGGTACAGTGAGTAAGAATTATGATGATAAAGAAAGTTCTTTAACGCCAAGTGGACTACACTACGTGCGCTTTATTTTATCTTTTATTCCTGAACAAAATTGAAACAATGGTAAGATATTTTGAGAACTTCCTGGAGTGGCTGGATTCCGTATCCTCAAATTTCATTCGTAAAAAGTTCTAAATTTTAAATTTTGACGAGAAAAATCACCACATAGCGCTGCAAAGTCGTCTTAGAAAAACTTACGCTTCAAGCTGTACCGTCATGAAAACGATGATGTGTTGAAAGTCCGGTGCCATCTCCTTAAATTTCAAACAAGCTCACCAATACGCCTGCTTCGCGCTGAGTTGCTGCTAGGGTGAGCGGTTCTTTCTGGCAGTAGGTGATGAAACGGCCACAAGTCATAGGGAAGCAATATGTTATTCAGCATTTCAAACTTGAATGTGTTATATAAACATGAAAACCAATGGCTTTCAAACATGGTTGTCAATATTTTATTGAATATTGTACGTATTTATTCCTTCATTAATATCTTAGAAACAAATAATTCAGAGTAGAGTAGGTTATTAGCAAATAATTCCTGTTCAGTGGAAAATTTATTGTTTACTGCATTAACTTGTTTTCCATCAACCTGCTCTATTTACAGATTTCTTTCTGATACATGGATTTCATGAAGGGGCACAAATCTAGTCAATGTATTACTTAAGGGAACGATTAACATTTTTAATTTTTGAGAAAGATATACAAATAACTCTCGTTTCATCTTCGAATTTCTTTGACCCCAGTTGTTCAAATGGGTTCAACATGGCTTTAGGTAAACAATTTGATTAATTAAAGTTACAAGAGATCATCAATCGAAATTCTCCCACGGGGATTTGCACAGTTTCGAGCCACGACTGCTGCTTGATCCCGTGCTCTCCATTATTTTCATCTGCTCGTAGCTGCCTTTAAAACAGCAAAATCAGTCGCTTAGGCAAGTTTTAGTACAAAGGTCGCAGTCATTTATTAATCAGTGATTTAGATTTAAACATAATTTTGCCAATAGGGCTGCCAGAATAAATGCATTTCCCAACTCTACACGCTTATAGACTGAAAAATCATTGATGAGTTTGATCAGTGGAGTTATTTGAAATTAATAATTCCTGTTAACCATTAATGCATGAACAAATACATAATTAAAATAATTCATACTTGAATGGCAAACATGTAATACCTGAAACGAAAAATATAAATGAATTATAATTTCACATTTTTCCAGCTATTATCGCATTAAATAGGAAGAAACACAAGTTAAATTGATACATTGTTGCCAAGATTGTTACTGCGAAGAACATGCGATGGCTTCGCTGAATTCCTTCTGCGGAATAAACTCTAACGCGTGTAATAATGCAATAATAACTTAACATGTGTATCACATTTTTAAACCTGCCACATTTTGGCAAGCACTTTCCAATCTCCAATTAAAGCAGTAGAAAAAAATCGACGAACTCTGAATTTGCAACACTGCCCATCTCAAATGGGTGAAAATTAGCTGCAACGCAGAGTCAGGATTTGAGACGACATGTCTTCGCATATCCTTGTGAAGTTAAGTTCTGCCCCAACTTGTGCTTGCATAGACGAGAGATCTGTTTCCTGTCCCTAAGGACGTTTTACACAGGCTTCGCTGGTGGCATCAGTGAGTCTCAGAAAAATGATCAGTCTTTCTCGGTAGGCTAATTAAATCTTGCTTGCTAATCACCAGGCTCTTCTGTATGGCATCTTCTCCTTTACTGCAGGCAAGCCTCTTTTTCTGAAGGCTGGCGCGAGTAGAAGATTACAGCAGCTGTAATCCCCAAGTGGCGCAGCTCCACAATTGCCTCGTTGGAGCAGCTTTAACTCCACTAATTGTTCGCAGATTAAACATGCTAGACAGCCTGTAATTTCCACTCCTACTCTCGCAGCATGCGAAACTTCAAAAACTGCTGGAGTGAGTTAAGAGCGCTTGGAACCCGGCGTAAGAACATATAAAATTCGTCTCCATCAAAAAATTAAAGACTGGAACAGAACGATAAGTAAAATACTACTTGAGAAAAGAAGAGTAAATTATAAATGATTTTTATGGTCGTAGCGACGCAATTAAAACTGCAAACATTAAAGAATTTCAAAAAATTATCTTCAATGGAGGAAGTCAAAATGTCTGTTTTTACTAATGCCGGTCTCTTGCATTCGATGGACAGCATAATGCGTCTGGTGAGCATCAAAAGCCTTTGATGTCGCCAACTCTTTGTCCTCGAGTGAATGGAGACGGTGGATGAAAACTCAATTATGCGCTGCCGTAGTGGCGCGAGTGACCAGCATGGGGCAACTATAGGGCCCTACCTGCTCTGGCTGGCGGGCCCACTCTACTGCCTTGATCCGTTGTGTGAACAGCTACAGACCCGCACTGAAGCCCTGGACCGACTGTGTGACCAGCTGCAGACCCCCGCGTACAGCAACGCCGCGTCTGATGGCGCCACAAATGCGCTCCGCCACTTCGACAATTGGCAGTCACCGCGGCGCAGAAGGCACATTTCGTCGCAAAAAGACGCTCGCCTGATTGTCACAGGCAAGTCGGTCCACAGCGAGACAATTTTCAGATTTCGAAGATTTAATTTCAAGCCCTCCCTTTCTCCAACTGCATTTCAGCGCCAGAGGTTTCATTTGCAAATGGGACTGGCATTTCAAAAGTCGTCGCACTTTTTTCAGTTTTTATAAGTAATGATATTGTGGATAATGAATTGTTGTAATTATTAAAGGGAGTCTTTTTAAATTGGGCTATTTTGTGAGGAAATTTAAGCTCATATGTATATTATAAAATTCGAATTTGAAATACTTTTTCTACGCGTTAGCAGTGCGAGTAGTATTGTACCAGTGGAAGTAATATGAAAATAGTAATAGGCTAAAACAGCTGCTAAGGTCTGCTATTGAAAACCAAGTTAGAAAAATCTCACGTTTTCTTGTCTTGCTAGGATGGATAAAAGCCAAAACCATCCCACGTGCAACCAGCTAAGTTCTTATCCCTAGAGACAGGCTTTCACTATTCTAGAATTTCATTAATCTACTCAACGCTCGAGCATTCTTGCTTTGCTACTCAAGTCGTCCAGCATTATTCCAAAAGAGCCCTCAAGGTATTGGCCCATAGGTCTTCGATCGAGAGCACGAGTTCCATCTCCAAAATTTCTCTGGAGAAGCGACGCTCGACGACGAATAAATTACGTCTGCCACGAATAAATTACGTCATTATCAGTTGTCCCCTATTAAAAAGCGGATCAAAGCCGCTTCTTTCGCAGAGCCTTGCTTGGAACGTTCAAGCGCAGTGATTTCGCCTACATGTTGGTAGGAGAAGAATCCCTTCACCTTTAACTGACACCACCAAACACAACCGTTGCTTCGTGGTTGAAAACGACCACCTGCCATTACTGATGTCTAAGGCCCGTTGGTCATAATCACCAATAACAATACTTTCCTAACACGAAAGACGCACCCCTTGCCAGTAGTAAGCACATTGAGTGTCGTAGGCACCTACCACAACGCCTTCCATGCGTGCCCAAATCAAAACGTCTGCTCGTCTAAAAGAAAATGTACCAGCTTCACCACTTTGTTTCCACGACTTTGGCGCCATTAGAAAAATTGATCGATTATTCATTTGCCTGCAATCGATTTTATCATACCAATGGATGCTTACAGTTTTTGTCTAAGGTTTTTAGATAAAGGCATTACGATATTAGCCTCAATATTTTTAAAATGTCAAAGTGGAAACTGATTTTGTACTAAAAACGCCTAAATCATACAGAATAGGTTCATGATAGATATAATACACTTTAGCAGTAAAATGATACGAGCCTTACGAAAAAGACTGAATAAAAAGAAAATGCCTTACAAAATTTACGAGCGGATATTCCAATAGCTGATTTAGGCAAAAAACAATGAATTTTTCTAATTCATTGAAGAGAGTAAAAAGTAAAAGCAGAGATATTGTATTTGCCAGTTTAATAGGAAATTGTAATCGAATTCTAGACTCAATATTGGTCACATCGCTTGAAACTTGGTTGAAGTCTCTCTACAGCCTACACGCCGTTACAAATATTATCTGAATTCTGAAATTTGGTTTCGAAATAGAAATGAGAACATAAAGGTAGATATTGCGTGCGATAAATAAAAACCATGAAGACTAGTCTGTAGTTGATGTTTGCCAAAAAAAATTGTTTAGCAAATACACCTGATATGAAGTAAAGTCAGAATGAAGGTTAGAGTAACCATAGAGTGTAGAAGAGAATAAATTTGTCTAAGACTCAGTTAACACCCAGCGCAAACCAAACCTCTCGTTGTTAGTGAGCTTAGAAATACGAGTTCGTTGAATCACTCATAGAAATGAAAGTCATCAAAAGTCATCCTACCTTTTAGATCGCTGATAAATTTCAAATTTAAATAGAAAAGAGCTTAAAAAAGCGAGAAATATTTCAGTCCCCAATCCTTTAGATATCCAAGTGGGAGAAGTAAGATGAGGTCGAACAACTTGGTATTTCAAAAACGTGCAGGTTCATAATTCATCAACCATGGAGTAATATGGTCTGCAAAAGAACATCCAGGCATTTTCTCCACCATAAATATTTAGTAATGATAATATTGATGCTGAATTGACACTGCCAGGTTGAACCGACAATTTTTAACCTAAGTAAATAAGCCTTGCAGAATTTGTGCCCAAGGTGTAGAAAAATTACTTAATTGCAACTTATGAATGTTCATATTCTGGAATAGCAACTTATAAATTTTTATCTCCTGGATTGATCTTGAAACTTTGGATTTAAAACCTAAAAACCCTAAAATTGTGACGTGTGATCGGGGATTTTACTCTGATGGTCATGAATCGAAGGGGCGAAATTAAATGAGCTCATAAATATAGTTAATTTCCAATAGAATAAAGCTGACCAGACTTTTGAACATCATAAAAGATATGAAAAGATACTAGTTATTTCATTTGAATGTATAAAAAATTAGTTTCTTGAAATTATTTCTGATACGTGACTCCAGAAGTGTAGTCGAGCTTGCTTGGGCCCAGCGATACCTTGCATCATTAAACTAGACATCTTGGACAAAGGAAATGTGGTGCTTACATATTTCATTCCAATTTTGGCAAGTTGAGAGACATCATTTTATCACTGAACCATAAGACTTGCAAATCGTAAGGCTTCTTCACAAGATTGTCCTTCACATAATGATCGCATTTCTCACAAGATTATCAAGAATCATGGGCTAGAACAGAAATCTAACACAATTCAACAGATAAACGGATGAATGTTTAAAACTGCACAAAAGGCATTGACATTGCCAGAATGGGCTAACAATTCTTAACCTAAGCAACGGAGTCTAGCAAAAGTTGCACCAGACAGAAGTGCTGCAGAAAATTGAAATCTGCCTTAGTTTGTCCTTCAAAACGCAGCACCTATTCGCATCCCGACAGTGATGCCTTCATTGAATCAGAAATAAATCAGAAAACGCACAATATACAGGGTGCCAATAAAGTCTCTTCACCATTTCAAAAATTTATTACAAATACGATTGATAGGATATTTTATTCAGATTTGCTCAACTGTATTTAGCGTGGATTAAATGATGTAAAAAGGGTGTCCCAAGAAACCGAAGTGAATCGGACACACTCCAGCACTTGTTGCCCTTGTTTCCTGTCGTGACAAGTTTAAACAGGAAAATTTTCAGCTTCCTATCTCGTCTTTTACTGGTCGCGCTTTTATTCAGTTTTCTGCTGGGCGTCAGGTTGTGCAGCGGTCACTGGCGTAGCGTGCAGCGGTCAATGTTGTAAGGGCATAGGTGAGTTCTATTTTACAATAACAATTTTTTTTCTTGTTTCATGAACTTCTTTCTTAGCTTACTGTTTTTTTGCACCTTGTGCAATGTTCATAGATTCCGCGTTCCCTCAACTCCTTACTTAATGGTGCCTTCGTCCTTCCTCTCTTTGAACATCTATTTCGTGGTAAAGGGAGGCTAAAACTTTCTCATATAATAATAATAATAATAATAATAATAATAATGCTTTCCTAGGATAAACTGAGCTCGCCTATCGTAGATACTTGCGAATCAGACTTCAGTCACGATTTTCTAACTTTCGTTAGCTTGGCTGCTGTTTGGTTTTTCACCGGACTTATTGCGGAAATTTTGCTTTCACTCATTGCCTTTCGCCGGACTAAGCAATCGGAACTTCGCCTGAGCTGGTACCAAAATCAACGATCAACTAACACCGGGTCTAACGTGAGGGCGTGTGAAACACGGTCTAAGGGAGTTGTATGGCTACTCAAAAAGTCCCCAACATCGTCATTTCTGGGCAATCGTCTTCTGTCGACGGGCGAGGTTCTCCAGGTGTTTTTGTTCCATCACAAGATCCAGAAGGAGGTTCTTCTTGTTGCAGCAGCTTCTACTGCTGAGAAGGTCATGGAAATGTGGCGACGTGCGAACATTCCGATGTCGGATGTGTCGTGGGTGAAGAAGAAGATCCTCAAACTGTACAAGCAGTACGGCACATTGGCAAAATCCAAGCCACGAAAAACAGAGAAGGAAGAAATGAAGAGATGCAACTTCAGAGACAGCCTCGAAGATATGTTCGACATCGCGCATTCTAAGGCAATAAAAGCGTAGATCCCCGAGGAAGACAAGGCATTCTTGAAGGCTCAGAGGGAGGACCGGCAGAGCTGCTCCATGGCTGGTGTGGACGAGAACTGAAACAAGCGACTGAGGAGCAGAGACGTAAGTGACAAAGGATGGAGGAGATGAAGAAGAAGGACGCAGCTGCTTCGTCATCCACTCTTGATCGTAACGTAGTTTTGGAGTCTTCTACTTCATCCTCATCAGCTAACGAAGACACGGAGGGCGATTTCAAATCTCTGACACCAGCCACATTTCAACGCCGTCTACTTCCTCAGGAGAACAAGCTCACCAAGGAGCTGACCCTTGCATGGGAACATGACAATCTGTCTGTCCGAGCTGCAACATCCTCCTACGGCGCTGCTGCAATGAGCCTCGTCCATGAGATCGAACATATCACTGTGTCCCGTTCGTCAATCCACCGGGCCAGAACCAAGAACCGCGAAGAGATTGCCATGTCTCTCTCCTTCAAGCCCGAAGTCCCTTTGGTGCTGCATTGGGACGGCAAGTTGTAACCCAGTCTAGCGGACGGAAGGTCATTGGAGGAGAGGGTGGCCGTCATGGTGTCCGGGGAGGATATGGAGGAACTTCTGGGTGTTCCTGTGTCTTCTGACGGAACTGGGCAAGCTGTTACGGAAATAGTCTTGAAGGTGGTGCAGAAAAGCAGCTTGGAGGGCAACATCATTGGAATGTCATTCGACACGACAGCAGCCAACAAGGTTCATGGTTCAAGGAGAATGTATCCGTTTTGAATGTCCACTGGAGAAGCCCCTGGTGTGGTTGGCATGCCGCTACCACATCCTGGAAGTTGTTCTGAAACATGTCTTCGAGGTTTGCATGGGTCCATCATCTGGTCCTAACATCTCCATTTTCAAGAGGCTCCAAAATTGTTGGCCTTATTATTTGATGGAAATTCTGGTCGAATATCCCAGGAGCTATAAAAAACGTTCGTTTTGCGCGACCATTAAATATTGCCCAAAGTTCATGAAAATTTGGTGGAATCATTTTTATTTGACAAGGAACCAGTGCAGCATATACAGGATTTTACGTCATTACTTTGAATTTCTACCTATATACGCTTGGGACACTAATTACACCCATGTAGAATCAACATGGGCGTCATTAGTTGCACGAAGTACATCAAAACGGTACTCGATTTCTTACCATGTTCGTTGTAGCACAGCCTCATCAATTATTGGGGCAATGGCATCAGTAATGCTTTGCTTTCGGTGAGTAATGTCCCGTATTTTTGTTCGATACACTATGACTTTAACTTAGCTTCATAAAAAGATGTCCAGGGTATCTGGTGAACGTGCGTGGTGGCCAAGAAATTGGCCCATCCCTTCCAATCCACCGGTCTGAAAATATTTGATTGAGGAACCACGAACATGCAATCCCCAATCTAATGGTGAACTATTTTGCAGAAAAATGAGGGTTGTTTGAAGGTCATTCAGTTGTGGTACCACATATTCAGATAAAAGGCCAAGGTAAACAATTGCAGTTTTCGATATCTCGTTGAAGAGAAATAGACCAACTGATGATGCTATGCCATAGCGAGCACGGCAAGAAGCCGAGTATTGTCTTGATGTGCTTCGTGCAACTAATTGTCCCCATTCAGTAGTCTATTAAATGAGGTTTAAAAAAACTTTAATAAACTCTGAATACAATCGAACATATATGAATAAAATATCGTACCAATTATTGTATCTGTTATGAGTTTTTGAAATGGTAAAGAGACTTTATGGACACCCAAGCACGACAAGTATCCTATATAATAAGAGCCTACTGATCTCGACAAGGGATAAATGTTATTTTTGACTACTCGCAAACAAAACCACTGAAGTTCTGATGGATATTATGCGGTGCAATGCATTTACCCTATTCGGTTTTATTCACAAGCGAACTCAAAACTTTCATTGATTTCCCAAAGAACGGAGTTAGCCTAGCTTTCAAAAATCATAGGAAAATACTGTTATCCTCTTTTTTTGTAGAATGAGCGCGTATAAAAATTCAGTTTGCTTCAATCATTTCTGATACGACAAGAAATATAAGGTAAGTGGAGCTTTTGTGAGCCTAGTGTTAGCTTACACAATTAAATAACGAAATTTTAATCTAAAATATTTTGTACCTTCATTTTCTCTTGCAACCCAGTGTAACTTTTACCATGGGATTTATGATCTTAACAGCCCAGGGCGTAAACTACGCTTGTGTCCCTAAAATCATAGATGCAGGGCTTTTCGCAGTATTTTCTTTTTCATGTCGATCCTATCTAACTCGCAACAATCAAAAATAGTTAGTTAGAGCAAAAGTTTAGCACAGTTCAACATCCCGACTGAAAAACACTCGACATTGAACACGATCTCTGATATTTGCCTCGGTAACAGCCTCGATCTTTTAAGTGCTGTCTCACTTCAAGTGAGATTCTCTAATTTAGTACGCATGTAATTGGGAAGTTCACTGGGAAAAGACCCAATATGTACGAGGCATTGGCAGTGCCAATGCCTCCTATTTATGTGTAGCTCCAGCCTGATCAGAGACTTGGCAATGAAGCACTGACGTCAAACTACTGGTCATGGCAAAGGCGCCAATTTTTAAAGAATTGAATAGAATTTATTATTTAGCTTCCTATAATTTCGCTTTTGACGCGATACAGCGTTTGAAAGATCGAGGCAGAAAAATGCAAATTTCCCTGGTAGGGTTCAATTTTGACCATTTTTCCGTTGCTTTGGTAATTTGTGCGAAACTTTCCTGCAAAAACAATGTTTAAGACAATAATGTTTATAAGAAGAAAATCAACGTATGGAAGAAACTAATGCAGAAATTGCAATTCTTCACCGCTAACAATCGATCCAAGCAGCGAGTATTTACCTATTTTTCTAGAACAATTTTCAAGTCGTCAACAATGCAGCAGCTCTAATTGTACATTGTGTCGCGTAGTTTCTGGTAAGATTTACTTAACGTAGAATAACTCGGTTTCTCGAAGAAACGTGTTCAGATCTCCCCCTAATTCAATAGGGCCTGAGTCTCCAAGTAACTTTCTCATTGCAACTTCATTTTGGCAAATGTAGCGGTGCCTAACTGCAGCGTGTCGTTGGCATGCAGCGAGGATATACTCTTGGAGCAACTTGACACTGATCGCAAAATGGTGGTGCAGTTCCGTTCATCATGTATTCGTATGTACGATGATTTTGTCAAATTCATAAGCAACACAACTTTACTTCCCACTCACGGGAAGCTCAACAGCTTTTCCCATAGGGTCTCGTCGCGTCCTCAATTCCTTAGTTTATTCTCAAACGCATCTGGCCACTGATGGTTCCAATTTTAATTAAGGCTTCTCTTAGAGACACGTATGAAGTCTTCGCGAGGCATTTTTTCGCGTGTTTTCGCTCTCGCTATGCAGCAGGCTGTGCAGCCTTGTCAGCTCTCTCGTTTCTCGTTACGCCCGAATGGTTAATTAAGTGCACAGCACATTTTTTTATTGTTTACCAATCTCAGCCATCAAGGCTAAGACTTGTACCACTGTGGGTGGGTATCACACTGGTCCTGCATACTTTGTCCTGCGCAACGGAAACCCAAGGAGATTGAATCTGTAAGTTGATCAACTACGCCCACTCCTATATCTCCAGGCCTACTCCTAGACGTGGCTTCATGGCAATGACGTCACACTGGTGGTCAAAAAATTGCGACAGTTATGAATGAAATCCAATGGAGGTAAATACGTTTCTCCTGGTAATTTCCATCATGACTTCTGTGAAATTGTGGGCTAGGAATGAAAAATCATGCATATGGTGGGCAATGAAACATGGATTATAAATAGATACGTTAATAGTTAAAGTGGTTTTATTTGTTTACGATAAACTTGGAAAATCCCAGTCGACATGTAAAAATGTGCAGCGTTTGGATGGAAAAAATTATAGCTACGGCAGTTTTCAATACAATAATGGAAATTTTTAGGCGTTTTTACGTTCATTTGTCGAACTGTGCCAGGCTGTTGTTGTATTGGTGGCCTTGCAGCGGCCGAGTGTTGTAACTGGAGATATTTAAATATCTCTAGTTATATTGTATTCTAATAAAAAAATTAACGTATGAAGTAGCCTAACGTAATTTCACTGTTGTACTTCAAAGGTAAAATAAAGACCCCAACCTTGCTGATATTGCAAAAATTTCGTGAGAACAGAATTTCCTTTGTTTTATTTGTTTTAATCTAATTCGTCGTCTAACGGAAAACTTAAGCAAATTTAAGTGCGCTTTTAGTTTCTAAAGCGAAAAAATTAATTGCGGGGCAACAATTTTTTGTACACTCATTTGAAATAAAATATGTCACTGCATTTGTCTAAAAATTTAAAAGTCTGATTAGCTCTGATCCACGAGCATTTAACGCTAGATTTTAGTGAACTTACTTTCGTCCTTTCAATTCATCTTAACTGGCATGAAGTCTTGGAACACTAATGTGACGTGACAAAATCTACAACAAAACCTGGAGATACAGGACGCATTGGAAGAGCCAACTGCAGGCAGTGCAGCACAAACTATTGCGAACATTGCAGCCTCTCACGGGAGTTTGATGGGCAAGTACATTCATTCCATGGACGCCAGCATGTGCTGTACCTTGTTCAGTTGAAGATCTATGACTGAAGAAGATTGCTATTGCGGTATGTTGAACAAAATTATCCAAGAAAAGAGCTCAGGATGGCGTTGCCCAGATTTGTCTCTATCACAAAGCAGCCAGTTAATTAATCCCACGGTGCAATACAGGAAACACTCTCCGAAAATGCGCTGTTCAGTGTGATACCCTATTTCTGTAAAATTGTTTGCTGACGGGTGCGAAATTGTTTTTCTTTATTATTACCATGAAAGTGTCCGAGGGCGAAACGAATCTGAGAGAGGGTGCGTTGAGCGCTAATTAGCAAACAGACTGAAGTAGTATAGTTTATTATCTTGACTTCCAGATAATACGAAAAGGTTTCGTTTGAATTTTTACTTAAAGTAATAGGATTCGAAGGCTCTTGAAGGAGCCAGTATATTCGTGCTCGAAGAGCAGAAATTTTCGTACTTTATTCGTTTATCAAAGGATGCGCAAAGCTTCAGGTTTCAGAGCAGTAATCTAATTTCGGTTTTAGTAGTGCTATATATAACGGAAGCAAAATGTGCCCATTGGTTCCATAGTTCGCCTGCGATGTACATTAAATCTCAATAGGTTCACATATGGTCAGCATGATCGGTCGAGAGCGTCACGACGACTCTCGTTAACACGATAACGCGAGTCTGAAGGAATGGCGCACCTTCAGAAGGAATATAAATAATATTATAGGAGAGTGATGAGTGAAATAACAATTATATTGACGCACATGCTACAACAAACTCTGAATAAAGATGATTAAATAGCACACAAAAAGATTTTCCGCCGAAACTTACAAACCAACGCTATATTTTTCAACCATTCCACGTTGAACATATATTTGTATATATTTATATATATAGACCTATAATCCCGTCATTTTCGATCTCAGGATTTTTTTTTCTTGGTCAAATTTATGACAGAATAGCCCGATAGAAATGTGCCAGGTCAAACTCTGTCCTGACACCCTAGTCGCTACTCACAGTAACATGCCATTACAGTTTAATTTCAACTTATCAATTAACGCATGATTGACACCTTAAAAATTGGCCGGCCAGATAATTATCTACGTTGTTACTATCACAAGTACGAGTCACTGAAATTTTCAACTAAAGAAACTTAGTCTTTTCTTTACTGATTACGAGTCCCTACACTTAAAGAAAATTGTCTCAACATATTCAGGAAGCGTTGTTTGCCATTATAATGGCACTGGTTGGCATAATTCAAAGAGAGCACTGACAGCTTGTCTCTCAGATTACACCACTATATGTATACGCTGCACTTCATTCCCAGGTGAAACATATCTTGAAAATGAATCTAGAGAAGGGTCACCAAAGGAGCAAAAACTTCATGCGGCAGCCATAACTTTACTGAGCATAGGAGCATCCAGCAAAGATCAATAGAAAACATCAAGTATGTAGTACGGCCGGCACGGTTCGCCCCCATGGCTTAGCGGTGGGAGCCCGGAGTTTAGAAGCGGGCCAGCGCGGTAACCCTCCGCACTCCTCTAGCTTGTCTCAAGGAGTCTGAGCCAATACTTGTACCTTTGAGAGAAAATATTATTTAATAGTAAATTTGACTGCCTTGCAAGGAAACTAAACGTTATGCTGAAGCGGCTCACAAAACTTTAGGAAAGATTTAAAGCACTTTATTTTACGAGCTTGCAGCAGCGGAACAAAATTAGCCCAAACAATGGCATTTAGGCAACCAGCTAGACTGACAGCGAGGCTACAAAAAGAGCTTAAGCTAATTTGAGCCTAAAGTTCATAGTTATATACGGCTCAGACTACAATGTAAGTTATAATATCCGTTCGCATTTGCAATTTTCAAAAATAATCGAAGCACTGAGATGGAAAGAGAACACCGCACTGAAATTGCTTCCTAACTCACCATAAAGGACGTGCTTAGAAGGCCGTTCCTCCTGTGCAGTAGAGCTCAAGAGGCGCTCGCCGCCCGAGGAGTGCAGGCCCGCCGCAGCGCCCCACTGCGTGAGGCGAAAACAGAAAGGCGCGGAGTTGCTACTGGAACCTCCCCATGCCGCCTCAGGCCAAGAGAGCGCAGAGCTGCCCCGGCTTCAATCTTCGGCTTGGAGCTTCGCGAAGAGCTTACATATTTATTAATGAATTCATTCTTTCAAATTTGTTGACATCCCATTTTCAAGAAGCATAATAAACAAAAGTAGAATTCTTTGAAGAAATGTCTTAAAGTAAGGTCCCAGGCCGCAGGGTAATAACGATGCTGATGTCCCTATAACTGTGGAGTGCTGATGAAGCCTCCTTGCCTGAGGACCGAGTGCTGAAGCCTCCAGAGTCTGGTATTTTTTGGTGGAGCTCATTTGCGTTCTTAATCTGCAGGTGACTCAAGAAGAAGAATGGTGTAATCAAGAACAGCAAATGCTTCAGAGTTAGGCTTGTTGGTATACAAGCTCAGCACAGGTGTTAACTCTTTCCAGAGTGCGTTTTAATTATTCTAGTGAAATGACATTAAATTAGAAATAGAGTCACAAAAATTAAACTTATAACTTGCCTACGGCTCGTTTTATTCTATAACATAAGATGAGAAAAGCAACACGTTTCAGAATGTATGGTTCATTATAATTTCATTCATTGCGCAAACGAATTAGAGCTGCTCCTTGAACGATTCATTATACGGTCATTTAGTTTAGTTTATTTCCGTCTTCAGTTTTTAGCTTGATCGACGGATTACGACGGGCCGAATCGCTGTAAACCCACAAGGATTGAAAGAGTAAAATGTGTCTTTACAGATTATCGTACGTCTCTCTTTTTGTAGTTTAACTGAGAATTTTTCTATTCTCATTTCAAAGAAACCTTCGCCTGTCATGGAACCTTGCGTCCCTCCTTCCTTGTGTAAGGAGAGTCAGGTGTCGATGAGGGGATTTAAACATTCAATAGAGAGAGAGAGAAAGAGATTAGAAAAATTATTTATTGATATGAGACCCAGAAACCATCAATTATCAATTATATGGCAGAACCTGTAAATTTTTATTTATGCACTTAACGGCCCTTATTTTTTTACGTGGCGTCGTGAATAGCACCGATTTCTATAATGGAGACATTGAAGAATTATTGACCTATTATTTATACTCGAGATGTCACTTTAAAAGTTTAAACTCATCTTAAAAAATAAGACCATGAGTTTCACTCTATCACTCTATAAAACGTTATTTCCCTAAGTCGCTTCGGTTGTTGTCCAGCTCGCCTCGCTGTTAACACGGCCGTACTTCGCACGATATCCTAAATCCCGCATTTCGAACAGTTGAGTAGTTTTCACCCTCGTCACCGACGCCGGAAAAGGCGATGATCCGCGTCATGGATGAGTTGTGTGTTGCGGAGATGAATGGCCCCTTCGGATGTTTACTGAGTGGCAGCATCGAGGTTTCTCTCGCCCTTCTGAGAACAAAGTTTTATTGATTTCGCTCATTTTTTTATAATTCATTCCCCTGCAAATCATTTAATTGATAATTGTTCGGCTAAGTTGCCCCTAGAAAAATGTGATAAATTTACTGAGAGTCCAATTCAATTTGAACTGAAAATTTCGTTCTAATTTATGACAGCGTTCAACAACTTTCAATTTTCTTTTTTTAATTCTAGTTTGTATTTTAGAAAATAATCTAAATTATGACTGAAAATGAAGAACTATTCCCTTTGCGGTACGTCAATTTCTGAAGTACCAGTCTCACGAACGATACTAAGGCTACATATTAATATCACAAGGGTAATACAAAAAACAGCGTACACGCCTGAAAAAATATTAAACTCAAGCTGATATTTATATCTTATTGACTGATCTAAGGGTCTTTCCCTTATAATTTTAGTTACGGGAGTTTCAGCAGTCAATTTGACTCAGGTTAGAATGCATTAGTTTGGTTCCAATCAGGTCGGTGTGTAACAAATTAAGCAATATTTGTAAAAGCCATTTTAGTTCCCATGTACACTGAAAGGTCGATTACTAAAGATACGTAGATTAATAGGAAGATTACCTTCGTAAATGAAAACACTCAATGTTTCAACTTATTACGTACCTGCCGTTAGATCAAGTTTCGGTCCTACATGGCGTGAATTAGTATAATACGGAGGTGCACGACACTTTCAGAGGCATTCACTAGAAAACAAACCCTCTTAAATTCCCGTTCAAAATGCAGTAGCTCCGCACCCTCTGATTCAGGACTCCTCAGGCGATTCCCACGCTCAAACGAACCGTCGAGAAACCGTTCCTTCCGTCAACATTTAAATTTTTACGCAAATCTATTACCCTCTTCCCATAGAATCGCACTCCCCTCGATTTAGAATTTAATTTATTTCATTCATATTTGAAGTCTAATTATGCCTACAAAGTCAGTTTAAGGAAACATCCCCAGGCTTCACCTTTCAGCCACTCCAACAATTTTTCAGTAAATGAACAAATCGCAGCTTTGACGGGGAGCGGACCAGCGTTTGGGCTACTTTATAAGAGAAATGATTTATATATCAAAATATTTCATAAATTGGGGCTAGGAGTATTTTTCAGGTCATATTGTCTACTTTTAAGTGTTTTTCCGTTTGTTCGTTGAAAAGCACCACACCTTTACAGAAAGAAAGAGACTGACGGTTCATGAATCTCACGTTGTATAAAATGCTATGAAAAGAAGAATTATGCAAAATAGCTGTATATTAGATTACTTTCCAGCAATCGTGATAAAATGAATACTCCAACGCTGATGATATTGCAAGAAATTGTGTGAATACAGTACTTCCTTTGTTGACTTAGTTTAATCTATGGGCGTATGCTAACTCCGGGTCCAAACAAACTCGAGTACGCTTTTGCTTCTCTTGAAATCCGAAATAAAGGCAGAAAATGTTCCATGGAAGATCATTTAAACATCGGCGCTAACTTAATCAAGCTCTTTGATTCATCACAAATGGCGTAAAATTTTCGACCACTTCTGTGACTTCAAGATTCTTATGAGATATCAGAGGCCTTGGGTGTACTCAGTTACTTCCTCTTTGTCCTTTGTCCTTTTTGTGCCCTGTACACGGAGTTAATGGGCTCAGTTCATAAAGTGAACAGGCGCTGTACATGAACTGAACGAGCCCAGGGTACGCTGTAGTGTACTTCGATGGACAGACTACTATTCGTGGAAGGCCTGCGTGCGTGAAGGAGGGCTCCGGATCGTCACATTGACCGGCTCCAATGAGTAAGCATTAAGTGTCTTCCAATACAACATCGCCTGGGTTATGAGCCATCGCCACCACCACCACCACCACCTGCCACAAAGAAGCCAGGCATGGAAGCCAACATTGCAATCTCCTGCCTAAGCGAATTCTGGTATGGAGCCATCACAGCAATAACTTGCCCAAACGATACCTGGCACAGGACCCGCCATCGCTATCTGCCACAAAGCTTCTTGGCATGAGAACCCCACCTGCTACTACGTTTCCTGGCATAAAAACCTGGTATAACACTGTATGGCATGAGACCACCACTCGCCCTAACACTGCCTGGTATGAGGACCACCAATCGCCACAAACGCTGCCTGGTGTGAGGACTATCTTCACCACCTGCCACGACGCTGCCTGGTATGAGGACTGTCATCACTACCTGCCACGACGCTGCCTGGCATGAAGACCACAACTCAACCCAACGCTGCCTGGTATGACGACCGTCATCACAACCTGCCATGACGCTGCCTGGCACGAGGACCACCACTAGCCACAACGCTGCCTGGTATGACGACCGTCATCACTACCTGCCACAACGCTGCCTGGTTTGACGACCACCACTCGACCCAACGCTGCCTGGTATGACGACCGTCATCACAACCTGCCACGACGCTGCCTGGCAGGAGGACCACCACTAGCCACAACGCTGCCTGGTATGAGGACTGTCATCACTACCTGCCACGACGCTGCCTGGTATGACTGTTCTCACCACCTGCCACAACGCTGCCTGGTATGAGGACCACCACTAGCCACAACGCTGCCTGGTATGAGGACTGTCATCACTACCTGGCACAAAGCTGCCTGGTATGAGGACTGTCATCACAACCTGCCACGACGCTGCCTGGCATGAGAACCACCACTAGCCACAACGCTGCCTGGTATGAGGACTGTCATCACTACCTGCCACAACGCTTCCTGGTATGAGGACTGTCATCACTACCTGCCACAACGCTGCCTGGTATGAGGACTGTCATCACTACCTGCAACGACGCTGCCTGGTATGACTGTCATCACCACCTGCCACGACGCTGCCTGGCATGAGGACCACCACTAGCCACAACGCTGCCNGTATGAGGACTATCATCACTACCTGCCACAACGCTGCCTGGTATGAGGACTATCATCACTACCTGCCACAACGCTGCCTGGAATGAGGACTGTCATCACTACCTGCCACAACGCTACCTGGCATGAGGACTGTCATCACTACCTGCCACAACGCTGCCTGGTATGAGGACTGTTATCACTACCTGCCACAACGCTGCCTGGAATGAGGACTGTCATCACTACCTGCCACGACGCTGCCTGGCATGAGGTCCACTCCACTTATCACAACGCACGGCCTCGCCCTGGTCCCTGACACATGCATAATTGAAAGCAAACATCTTGAGCGCACTGACCAGCCACACAAAAGAGGGCCACTCAAAGGACTGTCTTGAACTGCTGCTCCAGAATGCGCTGGACTTTGTGCCTGGAGGTGACGGCCTGGTCTTCAGAGGCCAAACCTCTTTTCCATTTGGCAGAGCTTGCGCCGTCTGACGGGCCAGCAACGTCTGGGTATAAACGGTGTAGTGAACTAGAAGGAAGCAGACACACAAACAATATTGCTGTCATCTCTGAACGAGGTGAAAACGTGAGAAAAATCTTTTGATTTGCACATCGCTTTTACGGAACACAAGAATATTTTTCTCCAACAAACGAGTATATTTCGCATTGTTAAGTGTTCTCATCGTGGTATTTGCGTGTTTCTCACCAGGGGTTTATTACATCCCAAAGATTAATGAAAATGAATTAAGTCAGAAATGCGAGCCGCGAAAACAGTTTAATCAGCAGTTTCTGATTTATTAGTGGCTCAGCAAGAATTTATGATTTTCATCATGTGTAAAATCATTATTGTAATTAACTGAAAACTTCACTGTAACCTACGAATCGAAGATTGCTCTCGAGAAAAATGAGCACGTTGCCAATTATCAATTTCGAACCATCGATAGTCCAAATTAAAGTTTTACTGTATCAAAATTAACATGAATTTTTTTACTACAACTTATCACATGTCCTAGAGCTTCAAACGAAAATTAGATAGTTGCAATGCGCGAGAAAAGCAGCATCGCATATATGCTTTACTTCACAGTGAACTTCCTGCTTTAGAACAGATCTGATATATGTATAAATACTTACATGTATTTTCCATATACTTATATAGGCGCATATAGTATTCCCTTTTTTTAAATAAGGGCTTAACAATAGGGGCCAATTTTTTTACATTTATCTTCGTTCTTTGACCGACAATTGTAGAAGAAAAATTATTCCCCTTGCGAGTACGTCAATTTCTGAAGTACCAGTCTCACGAACGATACTAAGGCTACATATTAATGTCACAATGATAATACAAAGAAAAACAACATCCACGCCCGAAAAGAAAATTATACTCGTAGTGTTTCTCATACCCTTTTGACTGATCTAAGGGCTTTGCATTATAATTTTAGTTACGAGAGTCTCAACAGTCAATTTGACTCAGATTAGAATGCATAAGTTTTGTTCCGATTAGGTCGGTGCGTGAAAAATTAAGCCATATTTATAAAAGTAATTTTAGTTCCAGAGTACACTGATAGGTCAATTACCAAAGATACGTCGATTAATGGGAAGATACACGTACTTACCTGTTCATAAATTACTTAAATATTTTGAGGCAAATTTCTCCGGTGGCATGCAGAGCAGAGTTCAAATTTCTTATTTGCCGCTGACATGTGGAGCAAATACTGTTTTGATACACCAAATACACTCTATATTCTATACCCTATGTTAAACACCAACGTTGGAAAACTTAATTTAAATAGCGTAAGCCAACATGATACAAAGAAAAGCTTTGACAAAGGTGAGCGTTCGCTTCAAGATTTTAAAAAGATGGTAATCTCGGGTAGAAGGCGACCATACAACGACTTGGAGCTACGTAGTTGCATAAAAATACTTGAATGGTGTTTTGTTTTTATGAAAATATCTTAAGTAGCGTTATGGTGTTCGAGAAAATTTTAACGTTCAAGTTAAATATGCTGAAAAATTAACATTTTATGAAAAACATTTGAGTACATGATCAATTATGTTATAATTAATTTTAAAAAACTAAGTAGCACTCAAGGGAATAGCAATGACTATAATGAATTTCTCAGCGACGATAAAGAATTGTGCTGTTGGAATTGAAATATTCACTAACTTCACCATTATCAACCAATGTTTCATAAAAATATTAAACAAAAATAGTTGAAAAGCAATCAATTTTTCTAATGGGTGCTCACGATCGTTATTGTTGAAGTAAAAGGGTTCGTCATGAATATAATTATATTGATTCTTATTCATATGCCCTTGCGGGTAATTCATTGTTTTTAAGGTTCAAAATTGAGTTCATTTGCCAAGGAATCCGTGTAGGACTGAAAGCTGTTTTTGTGTAGGTAGACAGCGAACGTTTGAGATGAATAAAGTTTTTTTGTTTCTGTGAGACGGTCTGCAGGTCACTAAATCTTTATTTCTCTGATTTTGATATTTTTTCTCAGCGGTTGATACAAATTTTTCACATCTGCAACATTACTTAGAAAACGGTGTAAAATGTTTATGCAGGATATCGAGTTTCTTAAATGAGGGATTGTTGCTATATAAGGGTGCGGGAAACCTCTTATGGAAAGAGGTTGCTGCCCCGCTTTTGAATAATTTTTTCAACTACAGTCTTGACATAAAAGTCACACAGTTTTGTAACTTTTTGGAAACATTTTAGAAATAGGAATCGAAAGGTATCTTCATTATAGTTTGATGAACTTTTAATTTACTTTTTTCTTCCTGTAAGTTCTTCACGTGACGACAATACATTGAATAAAATCGCATCTGTTTTACGTTTGTGTTGCAACATGTGCAAGACATTTTTTGATCAAGGTATACACTTCAGTATTTTGCATCCTCCGCTAATTTACTGATATCATTTCCTAACAGAGTTAATTTAGATGTCTTTTTTATTCTACCCTCACAGCCAAAGCAGCACTGGGTCCTGCTTGCTATCAGGTAGGCATTACATTCTAGACCCAGGCCTTCAACGCCTACTAAATCGACCGCTGCACTTTCTGCGATTTGAATTTATGTGTGTAAAAATAAATTCTACAGTCGAGGACATTGAAAGAAAATATTTTATAAAACTGTAGAACAGGAGTGGATCGTGGAACAAAGCTTCTAAAGCAAAAAAGTTAAGAAAGAAGGGTGCCAAATCTGTACGAGAAGTGCATGACATCTATTTGGCGGGTAGCTGTGAAAGCTGTGCGTCAACTTGTGAATGCAATCGATATTTTCTGTGACAGCAGCGTGTGTTCGCCGTTCTTTGAAGCTCTGGAGATATTGCACGGGATGAACAGTTACACTCAATTTGACAATGACACTAAATTAGTCAGGAGATGTGAACAAAGACGTCCTAGGTTAAAGTGCTGAATTCGGTAAAATAATTCAAATTTGGTGAAGGACATTAAAAGACTTTTTGTTTTCATTTTACTCTTTTTGGAAGTTCTAAGAAGACAAAAATCTTGAGTGAGAATGTGACTTACGATTTGAAACGGTTCCATCATGGAATGCTTAAATTGATGTGGGATTATGTTGATAGTAATTAATAGATCTGTTAATTCTCAAACGAATCATTAGGGCTGTAACAAGAAAACTGATGTTGACACTCAGATAGATTCCGCTGCAAGGTGCCACTACATTTGTTTTTCAGCAAAAATTAGATTCCAAGTCCCTCATATATATTAGCTGTACTCATTTCCTACGCGTCACCAATACCTGTAAATGAAACAAGAAATAGATTGATAGTTATAATGACTGAGCTCAGAAATTCACCAAAAACTCTCTCTCAGATTTCTGGAAAAAAGTTAAAATCAGAGGCTGTTAGCAAGATAATTCCAAATTGCTTTTCTAAACAACAATTTTGCTTTGATAGACTTGTCAAATGACATTCCAGGTTCATTCTGGATTCTTGTTCTTATCATCAATAGTTCTTGATGAAATTATATTTGGATTTCTCCAACAATTTTGTCGCGGAAGTTCATTTGATGATGTTTGTAACATTTTAAAGAGATCTATTTAGTCTACTAATTTTGCTTCTAATTGTTCAAACAAATTATTTTCCTATACCCTTTAAGAATTTACCTTCATCTGTTGTTCATTCTGTATCTTGCAATATGAGTTTACTTGTAAAATGAATTGTGCAATTTGTTGATACTTTTTAAATATCTTTGACAAGTAAGGTTTGTATACATACAAACACCATTAGCTTCTTGCTCCCAAATTATAACCCGTCCAACAGTTTTACCAGGAATGGTTTCGGGGTGTCGAAAGCTTTCAAATAGAAAAAACTGAACATAATTTTCGTTACTTCTTCGCAACGTTGACTGGACATTCTTGAATTGTGAGAGTCATAGTAATGGGAGTTGGTTCTTGACACACGGACAGTAGGTCGAATCTGTACGAAATTTTCAGTCAGATCTAAGTAAAAGTCTCAAATTGGAAAATATGGCTTATTTTGTTTAGGAAGTATTTTCAATGTCATTTCAATAAACGCTAAATTTGGATCTGTGTGGAGCTGCGTGTGCCTGTGAACGTCACTGACTATGAAACATTACATTTGCTCACGTGCATCGCATAACCTCGTCAGTTATCGTGATCTCCTCATTTTATCTGTTGGAAGATACCATGCTGATAACTCGTCATTTACTTTTCAAGCAGGGACAGTAATACATATTGTACTGAGTAAGTCAAAGTGTTAGATCAAGCACTTTGTGTTCAATGATCAAGTCGAATTCCAATTACATTTCAAACGGTCGATGTCTTCAGTATTTTTTACAGTTCCTAATCACTGAAGCCAAACGCGTTGATATGTTCGACCTTGACGTACTTGTCATGAGTTTTTACTGTAGAATGTGCATTTGAGCTACAATGACAAGCATTCTAGGTTGGTGTTGCTCAGTTCAGTGCGCGTTGGTTCGGTCAAAGGTGAAAACGTTTTCACCCTGACCATCTGATAGTCACATCGACGTGCTGATTTCCCAGCGAGTTACATTGCATATACTGACAACTGAGGGCAAGGTAGTCATTGTTATTTCTCGGCGAACATAGATTATTGGTAAATTTTGTGGTTGGCTAGATTATTGTTTTCTGCGTTTCGCTGATTTGTTTCTGTTTGTGAGGATTTGTTTTCCTGTTGCATGAAAATAATAAAACGGATGATGTCTCCATTAACTGAGTTGGAGAACTATTGGGCTGCGGTTTTGTTGAATAAGGCAAAAATCAAAATTAAATTCAACCATAAACATCCTTATACGTAAAAAAAATTCACGAATTTAATTTCTTCGCGCACATTTTCATCCTAAAAATTTCAGAACATTTGAATTAATAGTTTTCTGATCTTGCGTTTATTTGTGTACTTCACTTCCCATATTTCGGCAACATTGTAACATCACGCCAGTTTATGCGATATTNACAAAGATGAATTAGAGAACAAACAACCATTACTAGACTCTTATCTATGAAAACTCAGCATTCCAGAAAATAACTTATTTTCCATCATTTCAACGTAATGGCGTGAGCTGAGGGTTTCAAAAGACATTTCCTCTCACTTGCGGCTGATATTGTGTCGCTCTTTGAGTGTTGGTGAACTTGTCATGAAGTGCTTCGTAGCTTTCATCGCAATATCAGTCACTATCATTTAACCAAACAATGCAGTTGAGTTCTCGAAATTCTTACTTGAATAAAAAAATAAAAACAACGTGGACACAAGAAATCGGAGAGCTAGCTTTGGCTTGAAGGAAAATACAAAAAATATGGAAGACGATTAAATGTTCAAAGTACCATGAATTTCGTATGCGATGTGGAGAAAGTAAGAAAGCAAACAGCGTCATCGAAGTGCACATCAAGGCGCCCTCTCAAGTTGCAAGCTCTTGAAGGAGTTTGCTGGTGTGGAACTTTTTATGTGTCTCGAGATAAGTCCGCTCACCCTTTCCCAAAAGTTTCATGTCTGCACTTTGCTCAAAAATTCAGTGTTCCTAAGTGAGATGAGGGCCAAGCCGCAAGTGAACGGTTCTCGATCCTCTTAACATAGATAATAAACATAAAAGAGATGGTGATTATGAAATCAACGAAGTTAACAAATGACGTTATTAGAGAAGCTGCGTTCAGGGAAGTTACTACTGTCTAATGAACCTAATTTTCAAATTTCTCTTTCCACATTTCTATTGCAACTAGGTTAACGAAAATGCGTACATATGTGTAAAATTGAATTTTGAACGCATTTTCTTCTACAAAAGTTTTCGATTTTCGCCATTTAAAAAAGTTATTGTGCGAACATAAGAAAAAATATATATACTTGCGCAAAACTTGTCTCCCTCTACAATTATTTACGTAGAAGCGCGATTTTGATCTCATTCGACGCGGAAGGACTGTATGTACCTCGTAACGAGGGATTTTCTTAAATTTCGGATTAGAAAAAATTTATTGTTACATTTGTGCGAAAAATTTCTTCCCAAGAAAAATCCTAGATTACTTTTCTAGTTTCAGTTTTTGCATTTCTATTGCAACTAGGCAAACGGAAATGAATTCAAATATGTAAAATTGAATTCTGAACACATTTGTTTGTATAAAAACTTCCAATTTTCGCAATAAAAACAAGTTGTTGCGCTAACTTATCCATAGATGTAAATTTGCGTAAAACCTCATTTCTTCTACCATTATCAACGTAGAAGCGTGATTTTGGTCTCATTCGATGCGGTACTACGGTGGAAGCAGCGTAGCGAAGCGGAATTCTGTTTGAATTCTAAATTAGATTTCTATTGTAAAAAACTAAGATTTTTTGTTACACATATTGGACATGTGTAACAGTAAATTTTTTCCTAATACGAAATTCAAAAAAATCCTTCGTTACGAGGTACCTACAGACCTTCCGCGTCGAATGAGACCAAAATCGAGCCTCTTAAGGTTGTAAGGTTTCTGACGTCCCTACACACTAAAGAAAGGATATCTGTAGATTAAATGATTTGTTCGCTTGATGCTCGGGTACTAAGTTTGCACATTCGATGGGCGAACTGGATGGAGAAAAGAGAGACAGTTTCGTCCCTACAGATCACTTCGACATTATTTCTAAGTAAGATTTCGAACGTTTTGTATACTCTTGCATTTTATGGGCACAAATGCAACTTGTTTCAAGAGCTGCCCAAGACGCGTCAAGTAGTCAATAGGTTATTCATGAAAAATTAATTTTAAGTAATTTTATAAATATAACAAATTGACCTTTGTAACACACTGCTATACCTCAGCAAACACTGCCAGCAAGTAAAACAAACATGAATAGTCTCGCATTAGTTAACTTGTTCTTAAGTTGAACAATATTCACACTAATTTTGCTTAAATGATTTTACTAACTTGAAATAATTTTCCCCATCAACAGGAACGTAATTACACATCACATATGGAGAAGAAAATAAAAGTTTTTGTACATATGATATTTCACGTTTGTTAAACTATTTATTAGCTAAGATACACGACACTCTGACGAATCTAAAGCTCTACTGGCTGAACTAAATATGAAAAATGAGGCATTCGATTTTTCAGGCATACGGATTCACGTGAGATAAAAATCTTTATATGGTGAATGACAATAGTATTAAATCATTTCAGAAAAACAATCTATTCGTAATTATCATTGCATTTCTATATAAGTAAATCCTCTCAAAATTTCAATGTTTGCATATCTGGAATCTACGTAGTTCGGCGACAAAGGATAAAATCGGCTACAAATAAGCTGCCATTGCGGAAGTTCGCACAATACAAATCCCGCCTGAGATAAAAGAGATTCAAAAATTTTTCTGGAAACAAATCATTGAACCTAATTCGGCTAGAATTTCCTAGAGAAATAATCCTACCGAATTAAGTGTTCATATCTTACCTGAGTTTCAGTTGCAATTCATTTTCAACTGAAAATATTTTTCCAATGCGCCATGGACTTTATAATATTGCGGTAAAGGACCCGCATCCGTGCTTTAATGTTGATTGTTTCAACACTTCACATTATTATTATTTATAATACTTGAGGCTGCGCTCATAGCACTTATTCCCACTACTTTCTACGCGCTTTCACACGGTGCGAGCGCCTAAATGTATGATGATGCAGGAACTCTTCGGAGTAAAATCATTTCTTAGCCCGATTTCGCAATGCAAAATAGTTGCTAGCACATTTAGTCAGTGCTGTGTACTAGTTTCTATTTTCGCTTTTTACAAGCGTGAATAGACCTTCAATTTTCAAACAAAGAACGTGATCGGTTGTTGTTCCATGGGCCTTATATTTAGGAAAAATTATTCCTAAATTTAAGTAACATCGCACAACAACCAATTTGTCATGATCAAAAGCACGAAGGGAGTGTAGCAGTCGTGCACGTCGAAACATACTGAGAATGGATACAAATAGACCGAAAATAGATAGTGGAGCCTTCGGAACAATAGTGACATAACTTTCACTAAAGAACTACACACGAACAGCATCAAAACTGATGGACCTCGTAAAATACCCCTGCTATCGAAAACGCTTGTTGCAGGTCGTTCAAAATTTGCAATAGAACATTTCGACAAAATAGATGAGTTTTCGAAAACTGTCCTCTGATCGGATGGATGAAATCAAAATTGAATTGTTTGAATGTGATGTCGCTCGTCATCTCCCAAAAACGGAGGGCACAGCGAACACTCTTCAGACGTCACTTCTTAGCCTTTTTGTCCTACACTCAGCGCTCTCATGTCTGGGTCATACTTGGGGAAAAAAAAAATATTTAAAATCGAGCAATATGTTTGTGTGACCTACACGGTCTGTATTGAAGATGTGACGAAAAAAGCTGCACATTTCGAATAGTTTTATCAGATCATCTGAGCTTCGAAGCGCAGAGGTGGTGGTTTAAGGGTTTGATGTTGCTTAGCCAAGCTTAGCAATGATACACTTCATATTATTGAAAGAAAGTTGGTGGTATGTTATTTCACATTTTGGAATTTTACTTAAACGATTGCGAATCTACTTAAACGTTCGTGCGTAATCTATGAAAATTTTCAAATGTTCAAATGTGATTTATGGAGTGAAGTATCCCATGATTTTGAGAAAAGTGGATGATTCTACTGATAAATTTAAGCGAGATGAAGAAGATGCTAATAATGATTTCATTAAAAGTCGCCGTTTGAGAACTTATTACTTAAACCGTTTTGTACGAAAACAGCTTACGCATTAAATTTGAGGATTTTCAAATCAAGCTATTGAAAATGAGAACTTGTGTACATTTAGAAATCATTGAAGTTCAAAATATTACGACTTCATCCTAATTGATGCACTTTTATCTCGTCTACTAGAAAAAAAGAAGCAAAAAATACTACAAAATACAATTCAATTCTCAATATGAGTAGGTTAACCATTGAAAATGCTTATTTTCGCGTTATTGCCTCTTAGAATAAATTAAGCAGAAAACTTTATTACGAGAGTTCAAAGCGATGTATTTCATCCAGCAAATATTTACCAACTGCAAATTAGTGATAATGTTATTCTAATTACGTTGCTGATGTGCTTTTGAAAAGACGTCAAAGAACGTATAAATTTATAATTGGAAATAAAATCCATCCACATGAAAAGACGGTAGTTTAAATAAACAAAATAATAATGTTCTTTATTTCTATAGATATTATCTTTATTTACAGAAAATAAACCCATCAACTGTTTTCAGAATCATTGAAAAAAAATCGTAGAAAGTTAAAACGATTTGGAAGTAATCGAGCTTTTGAATGTGCAAAATGCAACATTAATGATTTTATACGTAAACTATAATTGGTGGGCCAACCATAATATGCAATTGAATGAAATGAAAACACTTCTTTAAGACTTGATTTTAAAAAAATAGCTAACAAATAGAGAAATCTTTTTACTGTCGATAATATTTCTGCTGAAAAATAAAAATCTTGCCAATAATTGCTGCAGGCCAAGAAGGATTATCGGATAACTTATCTACATTTGTCGTCTCTTATCATATCTCCCGTCAACAGACAATTGGAGTAAATTTCAATATGTTAATTCTTTTTGAGTTACCCTTCATGAGTAACAAAAGTATTTATGCCGATTATACCGCTGTTGACCATTTATTTCGTTGAATTTGAAGAGCCGTGAAATGAAATGTACCAAGTTTCGTACAGTTTTGTTTATCCAAATAATAGAAGCGTTACATATCCAAAAACTTCAACCTTTTCTCAACGAAAACATTCTAAAATTTTGCTCTAAAGTTATTTGCTATAGCTTAGAAGTAGCTTAGAAGTTTGATTCAACCACTCGTTCGTTCATTTCGTTCCTATCGCTTGTGCCATCAACATCTGTAGCTGTGCAATATCTGTTATCTATTCTTGCAAGTACATATTCCTGCGGTACAAATTTTGTCTCTAGTCATTTTTTGTGCAGTGATTTTCAACATTCTAATTGCGTCTGACGTTACTTAGATATCAGATTTGCATTTATCAATGTGACTGAAAAATTTTTTGCAACTTTTAGCTTGAAGATAATGTTTGTACGTCGAAAAGTCTCTTTTTCTAGACCACAGAGATTTCGACAGACCACAGATAATTTTTAACGATTGACAGTGTTTCAATAAAAGAATTACAATAATAAATGTTGAGTGAATTTCTTCTTACTGCATCACGTGATGAACTTGAACTATTACGTGAAGTTGAAAAGTAGGAAAAGAAAATGTCTGAAGAAATAAAAAAAGGGAAATAATCCTTGCCCACCTAGGGTCGAAACTGACATGTGTTGTTGCTGCCTATTTTTTTATAACATATTCCCTTGCAAATTAAGAAATTTATAATAAGTTGGCTGCATTTTAATGGCTTAAAATTGTGATATGTTCACTTATTGAATTTGAAATGGAATTTCTATTCTAATTGATGACAACTTTCATTTCATTTTTTTTTTGTAATTCCAGCTTGCCTCTTTCAACATAAATTAATACGCAAGTCAATGTGAAATCATTTCATTCATTATAAACACTAAATAAGAAAGAGAAACTGAACTCAAAGTTTGATTTAAGTCCCGAACGTAAATTGCCATGGAATAATTTAAACATACCTTATAATGCACAAAACATCCCTTTGCTCAATTCCCTCAATACAAAAACGCTCAAGGTTTTAAATAATTCCATACCTTCCTGTTTTATCAAGATTTGGTTCTACATGGCGTCGATTAATGCAACACGTGTGCGTACACTCCGGCGTTTTCACTTAGAAAAGAAGCACTTTCATTCTCGCGCGTTTAAATACCCCGCACCCTCTGGTTCAGGCCTACTCAAGCGGCTCCCGCGCTCTGGCAGCCCTATAGTGCAACCCTCTTCATTCCTTCACGTGAGCGTACAAATTTGATAAGTGTAGTTTTTACACTCATCCCTCCGTGTCGTACACCCCTCAATTTAAAATTGAATTTATTTCACTTTCATTTCAGAATTCAATGATACCGACAAAGTTCGTTTAATTAAGTTACCTACACCGAGCCGAGCATTGCAGTAGTTTTGCTACTTTTGAATGTAAATTAAATGTAAATTGAAAAATCAAATTATATTGGGATCCCGAGACACTTTCCTTAATTCAATTATAATTGAGATGCAGAGAAGACATTTTCAAATGATTCAGCTTCGGAGTTATAAATTTAGGAAAATTTCGAACAATTGCCTAAAATCAGGGAATAAAAAATAACATATTTAACTCGAATTGGAATAAGCTGAAAGTAATTTAGCTAGGTAAAGCAATAAAAAGTTAACCTACAATGATCATTCTCTGGAAAAATTTACTTAACTTTTTTCCAAATTTTTGCTTACTCTTTAGAGTATGTAGACACTGCATTACGATATAAAACGCGTTCAATTTCGTCACTGAATCTCGCCGTCTATCATTTTTCTGATGTCCAGTCCTCATACGTATACACAAACAAAATTTTTTTTTCTTTGCATCATTGAGCAGTGGCTTCTCTGTGGTATAACGAGGGCTCAACCCGAATGGGCATTTTTAGATCCTTCTGTTTGCGATTTAGGATGAACTTTAATGATTCCCTCAGATTTGCTTGTTAAAATAGGTTGATTTTAATGACTCAACAACTCTTATAATTGGATTTCATTCTAGGATCTCCACATTGGTCCCACAGTCCTGTTTTCTAAGTGACATGGTACGAGAGAGATAAACGCCTTTACTTCATCAGATTGTCAATAGCTATCCTTGTGTCTGGCTGGTGAGCGACTACACGCACTTCTGCAATGAAAAGTTGGAACCTAGGTCTATTTTTTTGTACGTAAATTTCAGTCCTACCTGATCACCAGAAGGCGAGTTCTGAGGTGTCAGAGTAACTGTAAAAAAGCAGAACATGGCATTACACATTAACGTACAGGAAATTCATTCTGACTGAACTCAAACAGCTTCCAGTACGTAATCTGTTGGGCAACAGAAGAGCGAAAGGGCTCTAGTACACTACGTTGTCAGTAACTTTCAGTTTCCCAATAGTAAAAACACAAACTAAGCCTATGCGTGAAAACCTGTGCAAATACATGTATGTATCTTTTGCGCTGAAATTGCACAGATTTTTTTGCTAGTGGAAGTAGGCTGGTGGAAGCCATCGAACCAGTCGGCTGCTTGTGTCGTTTCCTCATTTTAGCACAAGGCACATTGAAATGTTGGCTCTTTTAACCAAATAATTAACACAAGTAATTGGAAAAAGTAGAACCACGGTTAAGTCAATTTTCTCTTCCACGCTCTGGAGTCACTCTATAACCACAAGTCAAATTGTCGCTTAGTGATGTGTGGCATGCTTGCCCCTTTAAAAATAATTAGCGGGAAATTTTAATTTCTGATTTATTTACTATCATCTTTACGCAAATTTGTTGCGTTCTAAGTGGCTCCTTTTTTGCTTTTTGATCATCACAGTTGATAAAAATACGTTTTTTTCTTTTTTCAAGATTCCTTCTGTAAATTATCCTAGGACTATCAAAGTCTAAATTAAATGTTTTAGAGAGTTTTTATTTCCATTACTTTCATATTCCACTTCCTCTGCAACTATCGGTTGTTCCTAATCCTAATTTGTATTAGCGTGCACAATTAAAGCAACAGTCCTCTATTTACTTTCGAGCGAACTTATAGGTTAGAAATGCCAATGATTTTTCAAACTTTTTGAAGCTTAATGATAGCTCTCCGGACACTGGATAATTATACACCTCCAGAAATTATTTTCGCTGGTTACCTCATTTTACCATCAACTTTCTCGTTTGCAAGAATCATGGAAGCCAAAGTTCCTTACCAAAGAGCCTCTTATTAAATTGCTCTGAGTTTATGCCTAATCCAAACTTTGGCAATTCCTCCTCGTAGTGGATTTTCAAAAGCCCTCGAAAAAGAATTCTGTGGAGTTGACACTTACCTAAGTTCGGAAACAAAGTACAGTAAATCCCGTTGGACGAAATTGAGAGGACTTGATTAATTTACAGTACACTGAGTCGTCACCGTTTTGTTTGAAAAATGTTGGTTTCGCCAGAAATTACGAAAATTTACGTTTACGTTTACGTACGTAAACGTAAAATTTACGTAAGTTTTGAAACCAACGGAAACTTCATAATCTGTTCAAGAATGAATGTAAAGTAGGTTTAAATGAAGAATTTCTGGTTACTGACGAATTTAAGATATGAGTTCACTTTACGAATGCAAGCTGTTAAGGATGTGTAGCCGGCAGTTAACTGTTTATTTATTTTACTCCTGCGTGACTCTTAAAAGAATCTTCTGCGATTGGAATAGATAACAAATAATGTCCTCGCGTCCGACCAATGCGAGAGAAATTGGGCAAATGAACTTCAAAACACATCTATGCGAAAATCCTAAATCGATGCGGAAATCCATTATTGCCATAGTCTCATATCACTCGCTGACGCTCAAAAATGAAATTCAGTTGATTGCTCTCAATGTCTAAATTTATTGTAACGATTGTTCAATTTCTGGAAGTGTGGCAAAGTACTAAGGTAGCAGAGAATTAGACTTACCATGTATTCGTTATTTGATTCTTCGCACATATGCTGTAGCAGCTGCATCATCTCATTCATAACGTGTTTGACTTCGTATTAGATGCCCCAATCGCTACATGTTTTGCCTGCTTCAACATGCATTATGCGTGTCATTTAGCACGCTGTATCACAAGTCTCATCCCTCGAATTATTTGATGCAACCCAATACTTCCCGTACATCAAGGCGGATGACAAACATCAAGCGGCGCCCATCAAATATCCGATGATGGCACATTATTGACTGACAATTTGTGGCTGCGCCCGTTAACAGGCGCTCTTAATCCTGTTTACTGCTTCAGCTCTGTGGCCTCACTACCAGCTTTACTTGGTTATCACTGTCAACGGCAATAAAATGAGTATCCTTCATCAAAAGTAAAATTTGATGATTGAAAGATAATTTTTTCTGTTTTTCCGCGTAAGGTCAATAAATATGGATTGCTAATTTTTGCGGAGTACTTTACGCCCCAAGCGTAGTGTATCAGTTTTTTGTCTATGTGTAGTGAAATATCTCATATCTTATTATAATGCAATGTGTTTCTAGGCTGGTTTAGGTAAAGCACAGAAAAGCTTTGAATGTCGGGTATGTAGTGAAATATCTCATATCTTATAATAATGCAATATGTTTCTAGGCTGGTTTAGGTAAAGCACAGAAAAGCTTTGAATGTCGGGTATGTAGTGAAATATCTCATATCTTATAATAATGCAATGTGTTTCTAGGCTGGTTTATGTAAAGCACAGAAAAGCTTTGAGTGTCAACCGTTGGGCTAGATGACGTGAACAGAGCAACACGAAGGGACATCGGAATGTTTGGTAGATCAAGTTTCTTGACCGTTGGACAGCTTGAGAGGGAAAAGTTGTCACAGGGCAGCCTTCGTGTTCATATTTCACAATCTCAAGAGCCTTGCCATCCATCAATGTCAACAGCCTGCTGGCTCAGGCATCCCTCGAACCCACACAAGCACACAACACAAATAACACACACATACACACGGCGACACAGCACACACACAGCGCACACAAAACACATCAACACACGCATCGGAGCAGCCTCAAAGCGTGAGAAAGGTTCGGAGGACATAAGGGGCGTTACCCTAAGTGAGGGCTCCGTCTTAGCCATTCATCGACCTGGAACAGCGTGGGGTGCCTACGAGGCGTACGATCCGCACCAATTAGAATTCGAGACGTCACGACCAGCGAGAATTCTACCAATCAGGATTAGAATGCTGTCTTCATAACCATGAAGATTCGAGAATGTTCTAGAAGGAACGAGGTGGAACACATAAAAGCAGTACACAGGAAGGATCGAGAGGATTTTTCTCTCGGTGACGTAACAGGAGAGGTACACGAATTTGGAGTGCGAGGCTGGGGGCGCCGGCAGGTTCGCCGGTACACCCCGGCAAATCAACATTTCAGTATGACACCTTGAGCATCGAGATTTGCAAAAACAAGAAATTCTTAGCGGTGCAAGTGTGCGCTGATGAGATCTACGAGAGATTTTTCGCTGGGCTTCGCAGCGTGAATACAGCGCGGGTGCGCAAACGGAGTGCGTCGGCATTGCCGGGGTGCACTGGGTCCAATACCGTAGGATTTCGACCCCGCCACCCCTTTCTCTCCACCTCCGAGTTGCTACATGAAGTTGCCATTCGCGCCAATTTTTTAACTATGAAGTACTACTGAGGTTTATTAACCTATCTGTTCACTTTACAGTTATTATTAATCACTGCATTATAACCACTAAAAGTACTTAGTAAGTGGATACTATAGCGGAATACCAAAGTTAACCTGCATTAAATCAATGTAACAAGTTATGACAACGACCGCTGGTGTTTGGCCATTCGACCCTCCATCTCGGCACTCAAAAACAGGGATTCTCTAACTTTTTAACTTAATCTTAAACTAACTGAACTTGGCTACCCTAACCCAACCTAACCTAACTTAACCTAACCTACTTAACCTAACTTAAGTTAACTTAACCTAACCTAAATTACCCTAACCTAAAAATACTGTAGCTGCTCGGAGGTGGAGGGAGAGGGGTGGGCGGGGTAGAAAGCTTGCGATATTGGACTCTGTGCTGCCTGGGTGCAGTGAGCAAGAGCACCAACAGTTCAACATCTGAGTGAGGTAACAACATCGAAGTCACGAGTAAAAAGTCGGAAAAACAGCAGCCATCAAAGTGCCAACTTGCAGCAAAAACCCGCTCGAAGCACCTCAGCTTCGCAGCGACAATCGTCATCCCCTTGGAACCACGCAATCACGAAAGCTGCAGTCACCCACATCAATCCTGTGCAAGCTACAACGATCAAGCTCCTTCGGCACTCAAGAGCGGTGAACGCGTTGCAGACAGGAAGCAGCACCAGCCAGCCGCCGGCATTGGGGCATCGGCGAGTGTCAGGACTGATCAGCCGGAACATTCGTATATTCCTCAAGCCCTAAGTGGAAGCAGAGTTCGCCTAACATCAACGGCGCATCATAGAAGAGCAGCCAGGGTGATTTTGTGGTATTGAGAAGTCGATTATGTGATCACAAAAGTGCAAGTTGAAAGAAAGAAACACATTGAAAAGTGAAATGGCGCGCTATCCAGAGTGATTTTGTTTTCTTTATTGTGATGTTGAAAGCTTCACGTTGTGCGCAGCGCATAGTGTTCCACATTTATACACCTTGTGGTGAGCAAGGATGTTACTCTGTCAAACGTTTTCATCAATACTTCGTAATCTCATGTCATTTAGAATCTTCTTGAAATTTTGTGCAACCGTTAATCATTTGCTCACGCTTAGCAACTTATAATCTTGATTCTCGGTGAGCATTACACTATTTTTCTTTGAGTACCATGTCGCATTGAATCTTTGTGTCAGGAATGTCATGTGTACTTTTCATTATTGCACTCGTGCCCTCTTGATCATTTCGTTTAATTTCTGTGTGCTTTTAACTCGCGTGTTCTACGGTAAATAAAAATAAATATGTGTAATCTTTCAAAATTTTGTCGTCATTATCCATGCTGATAAATTAAGGTAAACTCGTGGTGCAACTAAGCGAACACTGCTATTTCTAATTTCCATCTGTTCTGTCATCCATTCTCTTTCTGTGTATTTCCATCTTTTATTTCTTTTCCATTCTTCGACTTTTGAGGTTGAAATTCCTCTATCGGTAACGAGAGGCCGAAAGGCCCAGCCTCGTATCGTAACATATGTATATTTATAAATAAACCTCGATGAATAATTTTGCAAAAGTTTCAATTCACATTAGGAAAAATTTTGTCATTCGATAAATGTCCGCGTATGCAGTTTCTCTGATATAGTCACTAGTTATTTAAGTCAAAGACAAATCGTACATATTGATCTAAAAATTTAAATTAGTCTTGCGTATATTCACTCCTCCAGATTTCTACGAGGTTGAATGTAACAATTATATGAATATATTCATTTATTACAAAATTGGTCGCGAAACAGCGACGCTGCTTCATCATTTCATGCTTATAACACAACCAGTATCGGTGTATCTAATAAGACAGGTTGTGAAAACCTCAAAATTTTTACTACTAAAACAAATTCCTCAATATATCAACAAACGCTAAATTCAAACAAACTGTTGCTTCGAAATCTCATTCCCTGCAACGATGTTGTATAGTCGCGAAATTCGCAAAAATTTCTCTGTAAGTTTATTTCAACTGAGACGGAGCCGTGTGACGCTGGCAGCAAGGAAAAAACTTCACCCATGACGAACGCCATCTCAGAAACCTCTGCAGTGACGGCCAGAGATCCTGCAAATAAGGAATAAAATGGAGCGCATTGTTTTTATGCAGTAACTTTGATGTCGCATCAAATGTTCGCCACCGTCAGATGTCAGATATATTTTACAAGCTGTTTCATTAAGACGCGTCCTTTTTTACCCTACCAGTCAACAGTGTCATCTCAGTTTTACTTCCATCATCAATCCTGATTGATTCTCAGTAAAATTTTCTCATCACGTAAGTTTGTCGATAGTTTTCGCCCCGGAGGCTTTCTTTCCTCGTCTATGCTAATTCCACTCTAAAGTTTCAGCAGTTGAGAAAGTAGATTAAGTCTCCTGAGAGCCGATCAGTTATTTTGCGTGAATAAATCATTCCTCTGCTTTGTCAACCCGTCCACGGAAGCTGTGTCATGTCGCTACGAATTGCCATTTGTCTTCTATTTTTTCGCAGTTACAAGAAAAAAATACTGATATGAGCTAGTTTATAAGTTCTTTGCAGACGTTCATTTTGAGTCATGAAGAAAAATAAATTGGCCTCCTGGAGACTGGTATTTTTGAACTATTTATACTGCATGGTCATATGCGTAACCAATTCCAGTAAAGACATGGTGAGTAGCTGGTCCTGTTCACACGACCAACTGACTTCGTATTGGTTTGTTCACCACGTCTGACCGAATGACCATTTTCCTACAAAAAAAGACAGGGAGAATATGACGACCGTGTGGCAATTGTTGTAAATAGAGTCGCGTCGATCTTGTTTCGCTATTGAAGCATGACGACAGCATGTTATTTTCAATGATATACCACTTTCTACGTGGTGTGCTGTCAAACATTTGGCATGCTTTCTTCCTTAGTCTCTCGGTTTCCTGCTCTTTCCGAGAGTCCATTTCCAAGTTTTGTCGTTGTTCGTCAAGTATTTCAGATATGCAGATGATGTTGGCAGTTTTTACGGTCTTGTTTTGTTTTCAAGGCGTGATTACCATGTTTTATTAGCAATAAGAATAATATTTGTTGCGCCCCCGCGCCTGCATGCATTTGTATGACTAAAGCTTTGTTTTAGGACACGTCGTCACTTCAGGAAAATTTTCTAGAGTGAGTTTTCTTGGTGAGTCTTAGAATTCAATCCCACTGATGTTATTCGCTTTTGGAATTTCAGCATCTTGGCCTAGTGTTGTGATGGTATGAGCTCTGTTTAAACGATTCCACCGATGCAACGCCATTTGTTATGAGCTTACGTAGTAGGTTGTTAACCTCACTGCTGCGCATCATTTGTTAGAGTTTTTTGATGGATTTTCATCTCAATGCGTCGTCGTATCGTACGTAGGAACTGATATTTTTTGACTAAATCATGTTCTTTTAAGAAACATTTCAATAGGATATTGGGTATCCGCTGTCACCAGCCTCTAATGAGACAAAACTATAGTGATGTAAGTCTATGACTCATTTATTAAATAATTTGTTTGAATGATTCACTTCAATCATCTTGATCAATGAGCTACCTTCGGTAAAGATCCTCGCCCAGCATACTACGTAAAAAACGTAAAAACGTTACAAAACGTTTTCTTAATTCCTTACATCCTTCCTTACAAACTTGCAAAGGAAATTAAAAACATGGAAGATCACTTATTTCACTATTGAACGATGAAATCTACGCACCACAAAGCTGCTGAGAGTAATGCTAGTTAGACAATAGATATGGTGGTAATAATGTAGACTTAACTGAGGAATCCAGTTTTGGGCGTTGCTAACATAAATGCGAGGAGGTTGATCACTTTTAAATTTACTCTAACAGAATTAATTCGAGTAAGATGGATGGATCTCCTGTTCCATTGGGATGATTTACACTTGTAACTTTTAGAAAAAATTTTGCAATAAAGCGGCTTCATCGTCAAAGGCGATGAACCGCGAGAAAGAAACATCAATATATGTATGCGATCTCGATAAGTCAGACTCTCGCTAGCGTCCCCGGAGGAGTCTTGCCGACGAAAAGGCATGCGTGTTCGTTACGCATTCGTTACAAGGCGTGTTCGTTACGCGTGCGAACAAGCACGTTATGACAATGGTTAACAGTTAATTGATGTGAAAGCCCAGAATCTCGGTTAACCGTTTAGAAATTGAATTCTAATTTTAATGTTTATAAAATGAATACGATCCTAAGTGGTTAAAATTACAAAAACATATGAATATATTATTCGAAGAGAAATGGGGTATTTGGTAACTTCCAGCTCGGAGCTCCTGCAGTGACGTAGTGGTGAAGACGTGAAGGGGGTAAGGAGGTGAGGGTAGAGCAAAGCATTCAAATGAAGCCTGTTAGTGTTGGAGCGTTTTTTACGTAATAGATTGGGAGAGGATCGTAGAGTTACACAAATATTGGAATTATCCACGAGAACACGTTTCATACGATTACGTACGGTTCTTTTCCAGACATTGTATGGGAAGCCCATGGCCAGACGCACTTCTTCCTCGTAGCGTTGTATTTATCAGATACGATGTAGGAAAGTTATGTGAAATATAAGTGTCAATAAGAGGCACGCTGACACTGGACTCGCCTGCAGCCCCAGTACACTGTACCTGTACACTGCACTAGTGCACTGTACTGAAACATTGTTATATCTTCAGAATATATCCATCCTACATCTATATTATAGAGGAATCGCTACGAGGAATATTGAAATGCTACGTCTGGCCAATGACTTTCATCTCCTCGAAAAGAACCGCACTTAAAGATATGTTCTCACGGATAAGCGTAACTTCGAATCAACTCCACAATATGCCTCGCGTGCTATTTCCTTCTACAACATCGCCAAAACTGCGCTACGCCTTACCATCACCATCTTCCCTCTTCACATCATCACCACGACGCAACCGGAGGACTACAAGTTCTAGTTATCAGATACTTCTTTCTCTTTCCTCTATCACGATGTACTTCTTGTCTTTATAATCTTAATCATCTAGGATATTATTCATTTCCATAGATTGAATGCGGGATCCTAATTATTGTGTATCAAGATCGTGGGCTTTTCACTTATTAATAATTTGCTACTGTCGGAACGCGTTTGTTCACTAACGTAGAGACGCGTCCTCGGCCCCTCAAGCCTAGCGGGCGACAGGAGTCTTACGCAGAAGTTTGCCAGAGGCAGTCGAGAAGGTTCCCTCATAAAGTTAGATCCTGAGGTGCAAGATCATATAAGCGTCACATGGTGTCTTCCCCCTGAGGTTCGTCGCCTTTGGCGATGAACCTGCTTTGCTCTGAACGATTGTACAAGTGACAATTGACTGGAAATTACCTGGAGATTCATCTCACTCTAATCAATCGTGAATATGGATCGTAAAGCAACCAACCTCCTTGCACGTACTTCGACAACAGCCAAACTGAATTCCTGCAGATAAGTTAACATATTTACTAAATGTCTAACCAGCTTCTCTCTTGACAGCATTGTGATGTATTAGATGTCTGCGTTAATAACGAATTTTTGTGATCTTTCGTGTCTTTAATTTCCTCTGTAAGTTAGGAAGAGACGGTGAAGAGATAACGATGATAATGATGATGATATGATGATAAAATTCACATTAATAATAGCCTTCAGCTCTGACCTCACTGTAACCAAAAAAGAGATAATTAATGAACTATGGTGACAGTTATTAATAACTGATTTACGACAAATTTAAATACTATTTGCCCGAGTATTGGGCGGGTGGCAGCGAAATAATACCTAAAAGAATATGATTCGGTCAGAAATTATCAGTTTAACTTTCTTTGCGATGTCACATTTGAAATAAATCACCAAATTTGGGAGAACGAAAAAGGACCTCCACAACAATAATGTGACATCAGTGAAATCAAAATATACCATCATTACAATGGATGGGAACTTCAGTGGGATAACGCACCGACAATCATAACAATGGATGGGAACTTCAGTGGGATAACGCACAGACAATCATAACAATGGATGGGAAATCCAGTGGGATAACGCACAGACAATCATAACAATGGATGGGAACTCCAGTGGGATAACGCACCGACAATCATAACAATGGATTGGAACTTCAGTGGGAGAACGCACCGACAATCATAACAATGGATGGGAACATCAGTGGGATAACGCACAGACAATCATAACAATGGATGGGAACTCCAGTGGGATAACGCACAGACAATCATAACAATGGATGGGAACTTCAGTGGGATAACGCACAGACAATCATAACAATGGATGGGAACTCCAGTGGGATAACGCACAGACAATCATAACAATGGATGGGAACTTCAGTGAGAGAACGCACAGACAATCATAACAATGGATGGGAACTTCAGTGGGATAACGCACAGACAATCATAACAATGGATGGGAACTTCAGTGAGATAACGCACAGACAATCATAACAATGGATGGGAACTCCTGTGGGATAACGCACCGACAATCATAACAATGGATGGGAACTCCAGTGGGATAACGCACAGACAATCATAACAATGGATGGGAACTTCAGTGAGATAACGCACAGACAATCATAACAATGGATGGGAACTTCAGTGGGATAACGCACAGACAATCATAACAATGGATGGGAACTTCAGTGAGATAACGCACAGACAATCATAACAATGGATGGGAACTTCAGTGGGAAAACGCACAGACAATCAAAACAATGGATGGGAACTCCAGTGGGATAACACACCGACAATCATTACAATGGATGGGAACTTCAGTGAGATAACGCACAGACAATCATAACAATGGATGGGAACTCCAGTGGATAACGCACAGACAATCATAACAATGGATGGGAACTCCAGTGGGATAACGCACAGACAATCATAACAATGGATGGGAACTTCAGTGAGATAACGCACCGACAATCATAACAATGGATGGGAACTTCAGTGGGATAACGCACAGACAATCATAACAATGGATAGGAACTTCAGTGAGATAACGCACAGACAATCATAACATACTGTACCCGTATAATGTACGCATAAACTGCTTCTCTATACTGCATTAGTGTACTGTGCCTGCATACTGTACCAGTATATCGGAGCGATACACTGCAGCTGAACTTTGTACCTCATGCCCACTCAGTATGGTGTAAGTACACCAGCACCACGGGAGCACGCACACCAGCACCACCGGAACACGTAAACCAGCACCACGGGAACACGCACACCAGCACCACCGAAACACGTAAACCAGCACCACGAGAACACGTACACCAGCACCACGGGAACACGTAAACCAGCACCACGAGAACACGTACACCAGCACCACACTCTATACTTGGTCTAGTACACTTGCACTGCAGAAGTGATGGCAGTGCCGCTGAACTGCCACAATCGCACCTCGCAGTTGATATATCGGAAGCATTGCGCCAACTTTTTACGGAGTACACATGCACTGCAGTTGGTTAGCGCCCACACAGCAAACCTGCCACACCTCACACTCACCCAACTCCTTCAGGAGCCGCGCCCTGGCCTGCAAATGTGCGGCGACGGCGCCGGCTCACGCTGGTCAGAATGTTTATTTATTATTTCCAGCTGCGGAGGATCGCCTGCTCATATCGTAGGATCAGAGAAGCCCAGCATACCGCGCCAGAGGGAGTAAAATTCAGCGAGCTTTGCTCACTTACAACTTCTAGATATGATGCAGCTCTTAGAAGCCATAGAAATTTATTTTCACCTACGAGAAAAATTTCGTGATTGTCTGCAACCTTTCCATTCACTAGAGAATATTATTGGATGATTAGCTAGTATGGCTTTGCAGGGACCGTTCCTTGATATTCGGATCGGAAGTTGCACGAATGTGTCCTGGAGGTTGCATCGAATTTGTCAACTCAGCCGGAAAAATTCTGGCTCAAGCACCATATGGGTCTTCTAAAGTTGTTAAGTTTCTAATACCTAGTTTCAAGTGAACAAAAACGAAGGCACCTCCTACAAAATCTGAACATATCAATTCTCAAATTACAGAAGAGTCTGGAAAATATTTTCTTCTGTTTTATCTACCAACGTATCTGCGAAGTCAAAAATGACGATATTATTTTCTAGCCAAAGTCATAATTGATTTAAAAAAATCAAATTAACTGTTTAAACGCGCATTCATTTTATTTTCTATTCTTTCATTTATCGTGTTAAAAAGAGTTCGAATGATTGTGGGAATCCCACACAAGTAGGTTTAATACGACCAAGTCAATTGCAAGAATTTTTATTGCCCTGCAAGTTGAGCATAATTAAAGTTATTAAAAAGCCCTCAACGGAACACAGAAGGCTACATAAGGAAATAGGCTACGTAACGATTAACAAAGTTAACGCTCAATGCGAATAGGAATTGCAGTTTTATTAAATTATTTAAAGGTTAAAATCTAAAACCAGTGGCGATTGGCGTCCCCTAGCACGGCCTAGTCTGCATGCGTCACAGCTGCGACGACGAGAGAACGTGATGAGCTGAATACCACTACGGGTATCTTCCTCTAGGAATAGAGACCGAGGCCCCTGGTCAACGCAGGTTTCAGCGTCGAGTCAAGCGAATGTCTGCCGTTTGACTTTTAACCAAACATAAGTAGTAGGCCGACAAGCCGTCCCAGATCCATTAGCAGAACTCCAAGCAACGGTTCCGCTGCAGTTAGAAACGCCGAAATAAAAACTGGCATCCAGCGCGACTCGCTGATCCGCCTCACCCCGGGTTATTAAAGTTGTTAAATTGAAGATACTGCAAGGAAGAATAGACTGATTAGCAAGAAAAAGGAGAGCAGCTGGGGTATTTGTAGATCAGCTTAAGCATCGGAATAACAAACCCTAACCACAGCAATGCTAACCTGAGTTAAAGATGTGCCTCAGTGTGGTGGACACTTTCGGAGTCACGAAGTAATGACGTAAGAGGTAAGGTAAAGGCGTAAAGAGGTACAGCAAGAAGTGCTCATGTAGAGCCGAAACAGGCAAGTATCAAGAGTTAGATTGTAAGTTAAGATTTACCCAGAGACCTAGACAGCGTACTAGCTGTCAGCCGGCAAGCCCCAGGTAACAATTTTAAGGAAAGATTTAAGTAAATAACTTGAGCCAAGTCGGCTCTAATCAATTCAAGAATACAATCAAGTTAAATTCACACGTACTCACATTCACATGCACTCACATTCACACAGTTACAGTAAGGTAAGAAATAAGTTAATTAAGCGTAGGTAGTAGAAAGGTAGTAGAAAGAGGTAAAATTCTAATCGGCAAGTAACGACTATGAAAGAAGCAAGAAGTATTTAAGAATTTAACGTTAAAGAGGAAGTGGGCGAGGAAGCTCGGAAGATGGCGAGATACCGCAGGTACAGCGCAGCAGGATCGACGGCCAGGTAAGACAACAGGAGACGCCCGCAAGACACATCGCTCCCAGCTCACTAAGTTCGGCGGTTACAGCACCGAGGACGCCAACAAATATCGCACTTTATCAGTAATGCACACATAAGAGTACGCTAAGGTTAAGGGTTCAAAAAATATCTACTCTAAAACAGCAAAGGAAGCTCCCAGCTCACCTGCCCGAAGCCACGTTGAACTAAAAGTAAGGGTCAAACCCCAATGCGCCTCCCAGGGCAATGGGAAATTTCAGAATTCTCCATAATTCTCCTCCAGAATTCCCTTTAAGAAGAAAAAATTTGGTTGCTACTGTTTGTACGCGTAAAATCAAACAACGAAGACATGGTATGTCTAATTCTTTGTTTTCTTAGTATCTTCACACACTTCCAGAGACTTTTTAATTGAACTGCGCAGGCGAAACAAACGTTGTGTCAATGCCATTACGCTAAAATATAATAGGTACTCGAAAGTTAAAATTTCTAACCGTTTAATCAACGATTACGAAAGGAACTCATTTCTCTTATTCTTAATAACCGGACGATTCAATGGATCATTCATCTAGTGACTGCATCACGCACGAAAATTATTCGAAATGAATTCTATGTGTACAAAGAATCAGATCAATCTAACTATCAGGTTGGTACATAAGTTACGCTCGATGTAAAGATTTTGGATGAAAATAAATATGCCAAAGACTATGGTAAGAGTTATTCATTAACATACTATCCATTGTTTTCAATGACCTCATCACACCTTTCAACAAGCTTATAAATGCCTCGCTTGTTTAGTTTTGTAGGTTTAGAATCAAAATTCAAATTCAGCTCTATATCAAACTTTTCATATGTTGTTAACCGAAGTCCACTAAAATGGTTCTGTAGTCTTCAGAACCAATGAAAATCAGAAGTAGGTTGTATGGGCGACGTCTACCTGTCTTGTAATTTCCCTAGCGGTTACAGTAGGATACTCGGACATGAGAACATTCAACTGATCGGAATCAAGTGTTCTTGGATGTGAAAACGAAAAACACATTTGACATTTGAAAGCGAAACCACCACTTCCAAAACGAGAAAACCATCGCCTGCAATTTCTTTCACTCACCACATCACCCACATGAGTGTCTTAAATAAATTTTGCTGCCGCACTTGCATTAACACCTTAATGAAACTCGTGCAGTAGAGCATTTTTCGTTTGATTTTTAGATAGGGCAACATGGATGCAAATATTTATGAAAAATATGAACGTAACAGAAATAATCCGAAAGAAAACCATTTATTTTAGTCACAGAAATATATTACATTATAACGAATGTGAATAATTGAGACAAATTTAAGTTTAAACATCCGTCGTAATATTCGGACATCACTTTTGCACCAACCTGATACTTGAACAATTCAAAGTGAATAATGAACGCATCAGAGCTTCAATGCTACAGAGTTCTCGATTTTTTCTCAACTCGTTCACCACGTTTTTGTGGTTGTTAACGGTTGGATTAGTTAGGTTGTGAGTAGCAGAATGAGGATATTGACTTTACTGCTTGAATAAATTTTATCCTTCCTAAGAAATACGGGAATGGAATTTTACGATAACGTTCTACCTCGTATGATAAAAGTTATCTTTTAAAAGATCGCGAAACAGATGAAATATCATTCATTTATACCGGTACGTGAATAAGCAACTTACTGAATGGTACACATGTGGCCCAATACGCGGGGAACGTGTTAAATCAAGTCCTCAGGGATGATTAACAAATATATCGAACCTTATCGTTCTCATGTTTTAAAATTATTTTTCTCCAGCGGTGGTATTGCCCTCGTCACATACATGGTTGTGAAGCATCTCAGGCTGCTCTATAAGAAGGTTTAAGGGCTTCGGATGAAAAACTATCACAAACGTTAAAATAACTGGAAGAACTCGGTGAAAATCGTCAATGGTATCGTTAAGATAGGTAGGCCAGTAAATAATCCACGGCATTTTTCATAACTTAAAAAATGGATCTATCCTTGTCTAACCTATTCAATTCTGACTTAAGTCCTAACTTAATCTATTTTGACCTAATTATTTCCCTATAGCCTAGCCTAACTTATCCTAACCTAACCTTAACTTTCTTAACTTAACCTATTTTAATCTTACTTCTCCGAACCTATTTTAATCTTACTTATCAGAACCTTACCTATTCTGAACCTTATCTATTCTGAACATTACCTATCCTTTCTTATTACCTCTCCTATCTTACCATAACGCAACAAAACCTATCCTATTTCAACCTGCTAAACATATCTCAACCTATCTTGCCAGACCCTAGCCTAACCTATTATAACCTAACCTATCTTAGCTAACCTAACTTATCCAAAAAGTACCCTAGCTAACCCAACTTATCCTAAAGTAACCATGAATTTTCAACTTACCTAACGACAGATTACATCTAGTAACGACATATACCTTACGGCAGTAAGGTATATACCGCTTGATGCTCACTGCTTAACGGATTGATACAAGTAGATTTATAATGCCAATCGCCGCACGGACTGATATGAAACTCTTTTGACTTTAACCACTAAATATTTTGTCTGAAATAGCTGGCAGGTGCGTGATGAGCGTATCTGTGAAACAGTCATCTCTACCTCACGTGTATAAACATAATATAAATATCTCGGGTATTGTCCAAACAAATTAATTTGTTCGGTGACCTCGTGTTGATGATTACAAGAGGAAAAAAATACAAGAGGTCACAAATGATATTTTGTACATTAATCAGCCTTGGAATATATTTTCAAATTGCATTGTCGATTCCAGCGGCTTTTGACCGGCCGTGTCCTCTAGATAGTAAAGGAGCGCACAAAAAAAATAATTTATTCGCTATGGAAATCATTAAAATGAAAACTATAAAACATTAACGAGGTTTGGATAACTTCAAACGATGCAGAAGAGCTCGGAATTTTATTGAGATGTTTTAATTTAGGAATATAATATTTTTCATATGTCCATCATCGTTCGAAGAAACACGTGCACTTGAGATGGTACTGTTCGTTACTTCATTCTAAATGTCTGAAGTTGCTAACTTCTTGAAAGATGCTGCGTTTTAATTTTTGTAATATGTAAAACTTGTTGGTGTAAACAATTGTTTTCAAAAATCCCCAGAAAAGAATTTCACGAGCCTGCATTCAAATCTGGAGATCGACGCGGCCACGAAACGTCACAATAACTAGAAATAAGTAGGTGTGAAAAATTATTTTTAAGCATTGGCATTGACTCTCTTTTCGGGTGAGGTGCACTTCACACAGCAAGCACTCAGATACATTTTTAATTTCTTTTTCAAAATCAGAAATATTTCAAACTCTTTGTGGTTCATGGTTTTAGCATCAAATTCAAAAAGAGTGAGTTACTTATAGACCACCGTGTGTATATATATATGTAAATAAACGAAAGTCGTAATTAGTCTGGACTTTCTATGTTTGATCAGCAGTAAAGTGAGCGACCTCAGGAGTTCCGGCATCGAATGCATGAGGTAAATTTCCTGCAGGTATATTCCGGCTTCCCACAGCGTCCGACGAGTTCCCTCACACCTATAGACATGCAGTGACCCCTAACATATAATTAACATTTACTTCGCCAGAGAGACCCAACATGAATATTAGTAATTTGCACGCTTGAAAAAATGTTAACTTAAGACTTACCTAATGCATCATCAAAATACTCTCATTCAATTTTAAAACAATGACAACGGAACTTTGAATTCATCATCATTAGATAGGTCATGAACTATAATTATATTTCCGTACTCCAGTGTATACACAGTTTAGAGCTGCTCATGCATCTACAGTATTTATGTTTTAAATGCCTTTGTGGCTACAAGCAATGACTAATTTCCTCATAAAGACCTGGTTGAAGATGATGTTCACTATGACATTTGACGATCGCGAGGAAACTGTGCTCAGTGACGCAGTCTTCGCTTGTGTAGAAGTGCTTATTTTGTGGAATACCTTTCTTAACAACTAATTAATGCATGCGTCAAATGTTAGTGTCCAATTTACACTAATTCCTATGAAATTACTACAATTAAAATGAAGCGAGTAAAAGCAGCCGTGCTCGCAGCGCGGCTTAGAATTTTCAACAGTTTATGGCGTTACTCGCAGCGTGTGGTTGAACGCAACTCCGTGCAGCTCATTAGCCTGGGCTTTGTCTAACTGGTTTTTGAAATTCAAATTAAAAGTTAAGCTTCCACCCATGATGGGCCGAAAAAGATGTAGATCTATGTAGATACATGGAAACTAAAACCAATAAAACACTTGAAAGATTCTGGTAGAGTATGAAAGGTGCTATACAAACAAATATTTAGAACGTGTGATAGGGCTACCATGCACTTGTAAACAAGCATGTTTTAACAAAATTGGAGGAATGTAAAATATTTCTGAAATATTTAAATCGTTTTAGAATGTTGGAGACTTTAGTAAACAAACTACACACAAAAATTTATAAGCAGAAAAGAAATGTCACGAACTCGAGTAAAACACAATGTTGGATTGTGAAAAAATGCATTCAAATACAGTGAAATGGTTAACGATGTTGAGTATGAAGTGTGTGAAATATTTTTTATGAGTATTCATAGTGTCAGTAAGAAACGTTTGTCATTTGCTAAGAAACAGACTCCTGAAGGTGTCCCCGCAAAGGATTTACGAGGATCTGATGAGCCAAATAGTAAAATAAGCAACGTAAGCCTGCACAAAGTCAATGTTCCCATTGACATGCTACCTACCATGACAAGTCATTACTCCATATTCATTCTCCATATGGAAGATTTCTACCTCCAGGCCCTATAAATTCTGTTCTAAGTCTGTATCAAACTTACAATGCGTGGATGTTTAACTACTATCTGGAGGAAGAAATTGTAAGTTTGGATTACTGTAGAAGGATTTTTACATCAACATAAAATATTCATTACTCACCTCGAAATTCGGATGCCTGTTCTACCTGTGATAAATTCAAAATTTCGATTCAAAATTTACAGGATGAAAAGCTTATTTATTCTATAAGAGAGAGTCTGGATTGTCACACGGAAACAGCACATGAAACCAGACAACTTATGAATTCGCTTAAAACTAAACAACGACCCCAGTGTCCTCGCTGTTTGCTTTGATCTTCAACAAACTCTGCCAACTCCAAGACTAAACTCTGGTGCAGCATACTATGAACGATTGCACGCAATCATTCAACTTTATTTTAAGTTTTAGAAATGAAGTTCTTACAACTGCTATGTAATTAATTTTTTTATTAAAAATATTGTGAACATATTTTTAGAACCAATTCCTTGCACATGTCGTCCATTTCGGTCACTTTTGAGCTCTTGATCGCATCGATACAACAACTCGCTTGATGGACTTCGTACATTGAATTTATTAGTGGTTCTTTCTTTCAATTCTTCAGTGTTTTGAGAGGAACTAGAATATATTTTTGTTGATAAATGTCTCCACAGAAATAACCACACGTGTTAGATATGCGAATCGTGGAGGTCACTCAATTTTTTGATTTAATGCAACTATGCAGTCATTAAAAAACTTCTCTCAGGCGTGTTCTTACAGCTATCAGTCTATGAGCCGGTGCACCATCCTGTATCCACCAATCTCTGTCAACTCAATTGGCATGAAAATGCTCGATATCTGGGGCTGAATGTTCATTGATAAGTGCCCAGCATCATTTAAATTATTGTTTTAAAACACTGCTCAAATTAGATACCCATTTACAAAAATTCCTCCCCAAACGGACACTTTCTCCGCAAAAATCCTTTCTTCAAAGTTGAATACAGAAGGGTTGTAAATAGGTTATGTGTATTGACGTAAGTTATGTTTATTGACTCGTATATTCATTAGAAATGCCGCTTCATCACCAATCATTATGTTTTCCAGGAAACGTGCCGGTTCATGGAAAAAACACCGAGAAAATTTTTCTCGACACACAAAACCAGTTTGAAAAATTGATGCCTTAAAAACTCTTTATAAGGATGCTATTTCATACCATAGTTTACAATCGAGTTAAATGATAATTTGAACAGTAGCAACCCATTCTTTCTGCATGGCACCCATGGATTTTCCGTTAACATTAGTCTAACAAACACAAAATTTGCTTCCCCGAGCACTTATCTTCTCGGTGCCGAATGACCATTAAGATTCAGCCTATATCCTTGCTCTGTAAATTTTTGGGCGTTCCTCTAAATTGAAAACTTACTAGACGACGGCCACTCTGTGGAACGTTGTTAAAACGGATCTATAATTTCTTCAATACTCTCAGTGTAAGCGCCATCCTGCGTTCTTGTATCCGAACAGTGAGAATAATTTCGAAGCGTAAGCTTCTACGCTTGTGATCTTGCCTCGTACACTACCTTGCAAACTGTGACTTAGATTTAAGGAATTTCGTGAACAGCATATAGGTTTAATTCGATGTGATTATATAAATTCTTTTATTTAGCACTGTTATGCATCTTATTTTCGTATTTTTCATGTACGCTTCGATTAGTCTCATAACCTGTGAAATTATAGTGAACATTTGCCGTCATATTTTGGATAATTCAAAGCTTTTTCATAGTATTCTGAACTTTGATTTTTTTCTCATAGAAGCATATATTGTTTGTTTCAGATCGATCTTTACCAAAAGAACTCAATATTTTGAAACCATTTGAAACTGTTTAAGTACATATATACAAGACATTATTGGCGTTTACTGTGTAGGTGCACTGCCTTTCGTTCTGCTATGATGCAGAGAGCTGGAATTGTGGCTCTTGATTGGACTGTGTGCTACATCGACGTGACAATAAACATTGGAACGCCCTCGTTTGTCTTTCGATCGATTAGTATCAATTATTGAAAAATACTTGGTGAAGGACCATGAAAATCGGGCCTTCATTCATTGCTAATGTACTTCCTGACCACGTATGTTCGTTGCTTCTTTTTAATTACATCATTTTCATTAAAGAAGTTAAAGCAGTTTTATGTGACTATAAAGATAGTGGGATTTACATAATTACCGCACTCAGATCACAGATGCATGAACAGATATTATTGCTAATTTTTCCAAACCATAAACTAAAGTTGAATTGAATTGTGGCGTATACATTTTACAGCTTGACTTTCTACCTCAAACATATTTCTGTCAGCCTCCAGTGAAGTGGTTACGGATAAATGTTTTGGAGATTTTCCACCAAAACGCATACTTTTTGTCCTAAAGCGTTCAACGGAGACTACAGTCGAAACAGAATAAAAGAATTGCAAATAGATTTAGAATAACACAATGTTCATTTAGGGTTCCAAGTTTCTTGAAACACTTTTATATATGTGTGCAGGTATATATGTATATATTATCTACACAGTATCATCTAAATTTTATTATTATCTATATGTTATTATCTAAAAATTATTAACTATATATTATTATCTATATATTTATATAGATATATTTATATATACACATATATATAAGTATTCGTATAAATTCCTTCATATTAACCAGCTGAGACCGAGCACACACGCTGCCATGGCATAGTTCTCTCTTCCAAACGAAGTTGTTGTTTCGCGTAATTTGGTGAGAGTGCATGATTTTACCCGATTTATTGTTGAGGGAAGAAAGATATTCCGCAAACGTCTTTTTCAAGGGAGAAATAAGCATATATCTAATTCTTTTTTTCTTTGTACGCAAAATATAAGGTGATATTTTAGCTTTAGATCACGTTTTTAAAATAAAGCATTTCAAAAGACTAAGTAAATCGACAATTATTCCTTAATTTGAGTTTGATAATCGCCTTCAAAAAAAATGTAAATTTCATGGATTTATAATCAGGCATTTATGAGAGTGTGTTTTAAAAATAGTTTGCAAATCGAAGCTAAAAACTATTAGTAAAATAATTCAGTGATTTAAGAATTACATTGTAGCTGGGGTCTTATTTGGTGTACAGCCTGTATTCTTTCGATATAGTCTTCGAAAATCTTTTTTATGAACAAAACTCATTCTTACGACAGAAATCTTTCAACTGTTTAATATATTGAACATTTCATGCATGAATTTGATATTTTAAGAGATTGAAATAAATTGAGATCGGGAGACTGACTGGGCCATTCAAGAAAATTCATTTCTTTGGAACAACACAAAAAGTAAAGTTGCAACTACGTTGATCACGCAATATTTGCCTAAGCCATTGCAGGCAATCTTTTTGCTCATTTTATTGCATTACTCTATTTTTATACATGAAACTCTTCAAATTTATTCCTATTACTCATGCCAATGAATTTTCCGACCTGTTTTTTATTCTTAGGTTATGTAGAGTAAATATGTTACTTAGTCTTCCAAGTTAACTTTCATTTAATTCCAATTAAAGCAATTTAATTTACCACTCTCTTTCCAAAACTCGTAAACTTGCGTGGCAAAAATTTTCGCCGCTTCTAATGAACTAATTAATATCTATATTTATACTGATTTATAACTGTCATAGAAAAATTGAGGACTACACTCATTGGGAAGTTTTATGCAACATCGGCGTCTATGCAGATCCTTCACAGTACGAAAAAGTCTCCAAATGAGTGCGCATCACTCACAGGATCTCCACCGACATCAAATATACTATCTTATTTACTATGAAACCATCTTTAGGTCCGAAGGGACATTAGAAGCCTTACCAGTCAATATACCGAGGCATCTGTTAGCGGAAGCTCATCAATTTCTTAGCACACTTCGAAGATGTCGTCGACAGCTTCTACCAGCGCTTTCTATGGAGACCAGAGAAACTTTAGAGCCCAGGCACGACAAGAAAAGAGAGCTGGGAGACTGCAGGCGCTATGGGTCCGCGTCCCAGCTTATTCATTCCCAAATTGACGGAGCATACGAGGACAAATTCCCCGCTGACCGCCGCCTGGAATACAGAGAGGGCGGTTACCTGCGCTGACCTCCGCCTCAAGCGAGGCAGGAAGGGAGGCTTGCACATCAGCTTCATCCCAGTCGCTTCTAAACACTGCCGTTTCACATAGACGCTTGTCCCGTGGGTTCAACATACTAGAACAAGAGACTTTCTGTCTTCTTAGCAGAACTTTAACTTTCGTTTACTAAAACGGCAAATTGTTTTAGCGACGATCGTACCCTGCATTTACTGCAGGTAAATGCGTGAAGTGAAAACGTGCACTCTCAGGCAGGCCACAAGTTGCTAAGCCACAACAGCTACAAGTTAATGTTTATCCTTATGAAAGGAAAAAAAGAGAAAAAGGCAAAAAATTTACTTCTAATAAAGGTAGTTCCAAAATTATCAAAATCGATTTTTAAATGTTTTCACTGAAATATCCTTACCTTGTTAACAAACATGGTATCTTGATAATGATGTCAATGGGTATGGTTAAACGGAAAATTGCAAGAAAATGAGGGAATGCATTCCCTTAGTTAAGTTATTTCAAGTTTGTTAATGCGTATAGATATAAGTAAAAGACATCGAAACTGATCAAAAACGCTTTCAACAGTCTCCACTTACATTAACATATGAACTCAGGCTTCTGAGCCGTCAGAGAATAATTTGAAAGAAATAACAGGTAGAAGCCATTAAATCTGCACCTAAATCCGAATGATTAGCATGACAACAATTTTTTCGTGCATTATTTCTTCTAGTATCTGGTAACTATGTCACTTTAGTTGTTTTCCTTTGTTCTCTGAAACGTAATGCTTCATCGTTTCGTAGCTGCGTCATTTGTTAGTTTTGAAGGTAGGACGGAACTATTCCGTGTTTTTGTCGTTCATCAATCATGTCGTGTTTTCTTCTGTTGATCATGCGTTTATTCCTTTTCATTGTACTATTTAGTATGCTGCCACCAACACATATCAACATATATATTTAAACAGTTTGTCAATGCTAGATATCTTTTGCAATTGTGTATTTTTATTTTTTAAATTTATTTTGGTAACATGAGCTTGTTTCGTGCCAATCTCATGTCTTTTCATGATACACGTGTGATAGAGATTAGAATTTACCATGAAAGAGCCAATCTGATGTACATGATATTTTCAGTTGATGCTACGTCTTCTCGTTCTCAGTACGATCTGAGAATTGTGTAACCGAGCGCAGTTTGATGAACCAAAATGGAAAGACAATTTCGCTTCCAAGGAACAGCCGCAGGTGATTGCCAGAAGTGGGTGAGTGCGCCTTGAACACTCAGCCTTAATTCGTTGTCTGTCGAAAACTTCAAGCACAATAATTATCATCATAGGGTTGATAACTCTCACGAGGAGTCTTTGTGGTACTTACAGGTGAAAGGTTAAACTGACTGGCTTTGATAACTTGAAATGAGGTTTTCAGTGCAGCAGCCCACATCCAGTGAGTGGGCCACGCCGAGTCAAATAACGCACCCCTGGCTTCGATGAAATCTAGGGCCCTATACTACTCTCGGCAAAGCAAGGCAGCGTAAAATGGGCCGGCTGAGACGAACATACTCGTTTGAACGATGTTTAGGAAAATATCTAAATTGTCCTAACGTGCATAGAAATATGCCTAATGAACCAACGACGTATAAATGAATTTCTATGACAAAAATCCTCCAAAAATGTCAAATTATAGCATTATGAATAGATGAAAGAAAAATCTTAAGATGTCTTGAATGGCGGTTGTAACATGATCTGATCTTGTTTTAAATCCGCCTTCTCCCCATCAGTCTTCCAGGGTGAGAAGAATGTTGACGATAACTGATTTATTGAACTTTAAGTTAGTAAATGACAAAGGCGAAACAGATCACACTGCGAAGTCTTATTTAGTTTGTAAAAGTACTGGAGAGAGGGAGAGAGAACGTCGGCAACAGTCCCCTCACGTAACCCAAAACAAACAGAACACGAGTAATGCCAGACTAATTCAAACAAATGCAAAATATGAATATACGAAACGTTAGGACATTACACGGTACAATAATATGACATACACGCGCTCAAGCTCCTAGCGGCACACACACCCGTGAAGGGCGTTCCGACGTAGCACGGGAGGATAAGACAACGGGAAATGCTACCGTAGCATTGAATTTAAATTCGACGGTTCACTTATTCTACATTGTCAAGCTCAATAATACCGCCCACTACAGCGGTCAATAAAGATCCTAAAGGTTCCTTGTAGAGGAAACGCAGATGTAACGCGTTCTTAACTGCGACGCAACCGTTGGATAAGGAAGCTTTTTTTCTGCAGGAAGGGCTTCTGAATATTTGTTGTATGACCGTAGATGAAATTGTAGAAAACTCATGACGAATCGTATTTTCAAGTAAGAACTCAGTCTGAGTCAGTCAGTAGAGCACGAGACATCATATAAACGAGAACTGTGTCGTTCTAATCCTATAGCCACTCCCTTTGGGTATCGGCGCTAGTGCTATAACCGTTTGCCATAACTAAATCATAGTGAGCTTTATCAAACGCTCGTGACACGAACTATTATCGTGCATCAATATTTAATCATTAAACGCCTGACATCATCAAAGCCATAAATGTGTAAACTCTTGCCGCATCCTCGCTTCATCTGGGAGCAGGACGCCCCTCATGTCATACCAAGCCGTCATCCCAATCGCGCGTCTAAGGATAGCCAGTGATACCGACGTACCAGAAAGCCCGTACCTCATCCATCAAAAACTGAGCTTTTCTTGTTTCTTATGTTCAACCAAACCAGTTCAATTAATTCATCTCATGTCGTGAATTTGACCTAGGATAGCCAGCGATGTTTCATTTCAATCTTCATATACGTTGAAATAGCTTTTCGCTAGTACCGAATTGTCATGTGCGTTAGATTAACTCTTTATAAGTGAATCTCCGTCTTTATTCCAAGTTGATCAATACCTGTGTTCTGGAGAAATGAGACGATGCATGAAAACGTTACCAATCATTGTTCATTTATTTTGACATAATTATTCAAAATTATTTACTCCTAAAGGAGTTGATGGCAGCGTAGCTATAAATCAATTAAAATCATGGCGAGGATGTTGAAAAGTCACGCCTGCTTTATTTGATATATAATAATGTGGCATAGCCAAATGTCATGACGACTAAAAACATTGCAGCGGTGGAAATCACATCTCAAATTAGAGCATCATAACTGATGTGCAGCGATAGGAAAATTATGCATCCAAAATATCCGTCCATAACTGTGTGGCAGCGGTGTCATGACAATAGCGCAGAAATATTCAAAAGCACACGGGAGATGTGATAGATCATAAGAAAATTAGGAAATTCAGGTTACGATTTAAAAAAAATTGATTTGACTGGAACATTGCAGGAATATGGCTTATAGTGCTAGGTTAGTGTTTGTGTATAGGAAGTGTTGTGCAAACAGGCTAGCGGCCGTTAGCGAAACCCTACACAAGTGGCAATAACTCCGAGCGCTGAAGCCGCACATTGTTTTCGTTGCAAAACAAATACTCGATGATGATCAAAAGGAGCCTCAATAGCGAACTATCGATAGAAGAAAGTTTCACGCACCATGCAACTCAATGCTTTACAAGGAAAGTGCGACATAAAGGAAAGGTCAATAATAGTATGTTCTGCATAAGCATTAGTAAAAAAAAGAATTTCCAACCGCATGCTTAAGTAGCCAAAACATGTTTTCCAAAAAGACTAGCTGCTACAGCACACAGCGGTATATAAGTAGCTTTTCACACTGAAGCTAGAACATTTCAGTACACTTCAACACGTGTGAATAAGGTATGGGAGTGACAGGGGAACATCTCAAGGCTGAAGGTACGTGAACTTTAAGAAGTATTATAACACACTCTTCACAGCTAAACTACAACAGTTAGAACAAAATTTTACTTACGTCAACGAATTTCTACTTTGCAATTACGTATTGAACTAGCTGAGTTTTTTGACACCTCAAAAGTTTTACAAGACAAGTCAATGGAGAGAATGTAATTTATTCTCAACGAAGTTTTTAAGGAATGGCATTGAATCTTGCAGTAGAATTTCATCGTAAGTGATTTTCTCACTAATTTTCGATTAGGTGTTTTTTTAATTTTAACGATCACATGAGAATTTCATGATTGTAGAAATCGTAGTGTTTTTAAGAAAGATCCGCGAGTAAGAATTTGATTTTTGAACTTGAAATTCTGCATATTTCAGCGTATAACATCACAAAATTTAGTGAATGAATTCCTGTACCAAGAGAAAATAATTTCAACCCCATTGTGCAGGGTCTTTTCATATTGCATGGTATGATATTTTGATTTGATCTAAACGTTCTAAAGCCTAATTGAAAAGAGCCCATTTATTTTCAGATTGGAAGATCAAGTTTAACAGTTTGACTGCGGCAGGTAAACTGAAGTTCAATATTTAACTCACATTCATAGTCAATTGCAGTGCGCAATGTTGAAAATAGCAAACATTGACTGAATCGTGCCTTCATTTAGTTTTCACTACAAATTTATGAAAATTGAGTTTGTGATTACTGGCAGGTGAGCAGTATTATGACAATTCCCTCAGTGACCACCGGTGGCTCACGCCGCAGTCAAAGTGTTTAGCTTTTTAAAAATTGAATGATGAAGCACAACACGCTTAATCGATGCGATAATTATGTTTGGACAGAATTTTTCAGCCTTGTAATTATTATTGGAAACAATGTCTAGGTATTGTTCCAGAGAGAGGTGGGCGATGCTTGGCGTCATTACGTCAGGGCTGCATCAGACCGAGCACCCGTGAGACGGCTGGTGCGACGGTCCCTGGCAGCACGCCACAGAGGACGGGGCTCCATGCTGCTAGCACTTGTGGGCCTGCACTGAAAGCAAGCGAGCGGCACTGCCCCCACCCTCATTCCACGGGCACTACTAAGTGTTCTTTACGGTAAATGAGTATACCAGTAATTATCATCAAGATCATTACGGCAAAAAAAGCCTGAATCAACCACAGCCGCAAAGGTCACATAACAAATTTTAAATCTCTAGATATTTAATCGAAGGCCCATATGTCATTATTGTGAACTCAAGAGATTGCAGTTTTTTGTTAAGAACATCAGATGTGTTACAAAAATTATTCGCCGCTGTTACACAGAGCATGGAAGTTTTTTAAACATCTGGTGTTTGTATTCATAAGATACTATGCATTTATTTGCAAACTTCAAAATTAATACGTCAGGTTTTACTTATTCCATATCATTGATTTGTTATGAAGTTCTATCTAGTTAATAAATACATGTAATGCAAAGTTCAACCTCAGGAGGATTTCAACGGGGGAGCATGAGAACAATATTTTCAACGATTTGCTAGATTGAAACATTTTCTCTTTTCCGCCCGATGTATGTATGTGCTTATGGCTTCAAAGACATTACAGTAATGTTGAGCAATTACCTCAAGAACGTTTACATTGGCACGTTATGTTATTTTTCCTTCATGCTGTTTCGTAGCTTGTTTCATTTTTTCCGTTTTTGATGTACTATTCTTCGAACGGAAATTTTAAATCTTTGCTACGACGTCGTTATTTACTCTAATCGGTCACACCTATTAGTCCCTACTTGTCTTCCTCTGAGTGCACTTTATATTTTCCTCCTCGCTGTTCCCCTAACTTTCCTGGGGAGGTTTGAACTCCTCTTTCGTGACTTAACTTCTTTTATCACTTAAGAGAGACCGTCAGGCACGCCACAACTAGTTCGGAAAACATGCTTCACCACTCAACAAATTTAGGATATTTCCTTTTGAAAAACAATGCTCTCGTAAAATATTCCAGAAAGTCCGAAACCTGAAGAATTGTCGCGAAAAGCTAATTAAAATATCTAACAATACAAATGGCATAATAAAATAAAAAATTAGGCTGATGAAACAATATCTCATTGATATTTGCTATTCACTTTTGGTATTGATTTGCGATCTAAACTTTTTGATAGTACACCTTCAAGGAGCCGCAGTCATCAAGATAAGCGTAAATTTTTTACAATTAAATGAAGATTTCAAAACGTTGGTAATCACTGGCTCGTTCAAGAGACAGAGATTCTGAACAAAGGAGCTTGAGTTTGAGTAAATTTCGAATGCGTCCATTGATGAGAAATTCGAAGTTCGTCTAGAAGTCTCACTGCACCCTTCATATGAAGTTTAAATATATGCATCCAATGACGCATGAACTTGACGATTGCAGTATAACGAAATGATATTTAAAATAACAGTTTGGTAGTCAATGTAAGAAATACAGCATTTATAATGAAAATGAAAAATGAAAGTTTCAGGCTTAGCAGCTTTACGCTGAATCCCGTACGTATACACATAATACGTACGAGCACACAAGAAACCACATCGCAGGCGTATGCTATTTAAATTCAGAATCGAAAATTAAGCAATGTATGGTAATGAGAGGAAGCATTTCGTAAATGATCTTTCAAGACGCATTGCACCGTACAGTTTTTGTTGAAACGCAAACTGACGTGTTATTTTGGTCTTGTTTCTTTCATTGATAAAGGGATTTTTACACTCTGGAAAAGTTTGTGCTACAGTACGCAACCTGATGATACCGAGAGCTCTTTTCCTAACGTTGGATGAACGGTGGCTCACAAAGACATCGTTTCTTCGATTTGCCGTGTGGATCGTTACAGTGGGTGTTCAGTTTTGTGCAATGTCAGTCAGAGATGTGAAGAAAATGCGCTCTGGGCGCTATTACTGGGGAGCCATTCATGAATTGGGGTTCAACTAAATTTATTTTGAAGAAAGGTTGCTTGATCGCTTCTCCTGGATTCTCCTTTGCACATTACTTTGGCCACAAAATTCACACATTTTAACCTTTTGTGAATGTATTGAGATAAATCTCCTCAGACTAAGCTACAATAGTCAAACCGCGATAACACTAAAATAGCTAATGATCTACAAATTGCTTCGAACATCTATTTTATACGGTGAAAAAACATTAGGATTCAGTCAATTCTGCTTCAAATTTTTTCCACGTGAGATTTGAAGGACAAATTTTTATGGAATCAAATTTCTAGATTTATCACCGTTTGAACTGTTTTTTATCATTTTTTAGCACTAGAGTCTGATTTGAAGTTTTTTTAATTGCGTCTTTGTATCCAAATATAATGAACGGTGCATTGTTAGTGTTCATTTAGAGAGTATTTTAGTTATTCTATGATTTCAGGCTGTTGAAGAGGCTTTCAGCCTTTATTCACATTTTTAGGTTATTCAGCCGCAGAATCTGCCCTCACAATTTCACTACCATCCGCATTCAAATAAATTTTTATGTTAGAAAGCATTGATGGTAAATCATTAATAGAAATTTAATGTAATTACCTAGATTACAAATCAATGATTACATCAATTTGTAATCTAGGCGGACTGCACGGCGGTTACTTCAAACCCCTGCGTATCTATTCCTAAGTTCAATATTTCTTGTGAAAATCACTGGTGTCAACTCTGGAGAGATACATCAGAAGTAAGCGTTATATTCTTTTGATTGAAATCACGGAAATTTTTTGTTATACCCAGTAGAGCGTCATGAGTTCCAGTGCTCTTATTGTAAGTACTTTAACATCAATAAAGTAAATTCGATTCACTCAAGTGAGAGGAGAGTCGATTTATTTCAACTTTGTGTAATATTTTGGACATGACAGGTAAAAACTAATGGGCCTGTGATGGGCGCTTTAATGTCTGGCGTTTTAATGCGACGGTTCCATAATAGAGTGTTTCTATTGATCGGGAAACTTAATTATAGGTAGCCATGGATTCATCACTTCTCTAACGAATCCTTAGTACTGTAACAAGATGACTGTCTCCAATGATAAATTGATGGCTAATACTTTAATGTCCAACTGCCCTTGTGTTTTTCAGTAAATTTAAAATCTTTTTAACCGGATGTGGCCTCCATTTGACACTGGAATCTGTAGGTGATGTAAAGGCTGTAGGCTGTTGGGAAATTTTCATTGAAACTGAAACTTCTGCACATGCGACAACGTCATCAGATTGTGTCATACTAAAATATTTAGCAGACCTGTTCAGTAGCGTTTCGTTCTACCATATTTTCGTTTCTCTTTTGTGACAATAATTTGACACTCTACAGACTAGTGACTGGAAACGGAGAGTAACATTTCTGAACTGATAATTGATCAGGGAATATTTGTAATTGGTAGATCAAAAAAAGTTCGAAAGACTTCAGTAATTTGAAATTGTGTCACTGATATCTTAAAAATGAAAAATTTCACTATTGCTATATTTTACGCAAAAGATCTTAAAACTACTCACTTTACTTTAAAACTAGGAAATGCACTCCAGAAAGTCTTTAGGAGAAAGTTTTATCTAAGCTGCTATCCTAGCCCGAGCAAAGGCACTCCATTTAAGGCTGCCGAACTTCCATGGTGGTCGCTACTGAAGGGAGAAAGAGAAACGCTTGCTGCCGGCGGTAGCTTCTTGTGTTCTCTTGCCTAATTTATGCATAGAAGAATAAATTCTACTAAGCCAGAAAAAGAATTGGGCGCTTTTCCCCGAAGGCGGCTACAAAGAGGGCTTATTGAAGCTCCATTGTACATGCAACTGAACTTATGGAACGCAGTAATCGTGGACCTGAACAGCAGTCTGCTTCTCCTGCGTGCTCGCATAACAGCTGAAGTTGCTCCTCGCGCAGCGAACGTTGTTTTTAATAGGCTGTGGTAATTATTAATGTTACTGCTGTTGTGAATCCCAATTACTTAGCTCGATTATCAAACATTGCATGTACGTACAACAGGGTAAGAATGAAGTCTGCGGGCTAATAAAATGGTAAATATACCCTGTTTCGCAGTAAAAAAGCAGCTACACCATTCATTAGCCCCTGTATTTATATTATGACTAATTTTACACAGTATACCCTTTCTACCTGGACACACGAGCTCGAGCATGCCCAGAATATTCTTTTCTTCATCACGCAGCATGTCTTAAAGAATTTTATCCCGCGTCACTGTAAGGAAGTGCTTCCAAGCTTCAGTTGTTGTGTGAGAGGCTGCACCGGAATGAAAATCCATCAAAATCCATTCGGTTTATATCTGGAGTTACAAAGGCTACATTTAATTGCTCCCCTTTTGAGTTGTATCCGACGTGCTATGTCAAATCGTAAACGACTTGATATTGAAATGCTTTGAAGTTGCCCTCGATACGGGAGTCAAAAATGTTTGAATAGTAAATATATCTCAATTTTTATACTTTACTGAATTAAATTAGAACAGATCCCAGTATTTTAAAATTACCAGCCAAAACATTACCGAGATTTTCGATGCCTAAAAACTAATCTTTGACTGTATGAAATATTTTCAAGAGACATTACTAGCGCTCAGTAATCCTGACATTTGAGTTTCGCTTCAACTGTGAAAAGTTTCTCATTTGTAAACACAATGTCACGTAAGAGCGCACCCCACATGAATATGTTGAAAAGAACCATTGTCCTACAACCCGCCGCTTGCGCTGTTGGGGGTCTGTGATTGTTGATTCATTTACATTTTCAATGGCGACAAATTCAAATCTTTTTGAGAATGTTTGCTCATGGATTTTCCCTCATACTCATTCCCCTGGCTAACTTCTGCAATTACGTCTTTGGCATTTGCCTGACCTTCGCTTTGACGATTCTGATATTCTTTGGGATGTAAAAAATTCGAAGGTGATAACTTTGAAAACAGTTTTTGGTAATTTTACGTCTGTCAAACTGACGCAGGGAGTGATAAACGGAATATTTTAGCGTCTCCAGCTATTGTCGCCCTGATTTCGTCGCTTCGAGCGATGTCGCTCAACAATAGCTGCTCGCTCACTACACTAGATGATTCGAATAACTGTGCATTCTGTGAAAAAATACTAAAGATTAGCAATTTCTTGACGTTTATCAGTCTTTGCAATGGTGAGAATTTATTTTGACAAAACAGGGGAATTCTCTAATAATGAACTATCTAAGGAATTCAAAAATTTTGTAATCCACAAATGATTGACTCAACAAAACAAAGAAAAATTGATCAAAGAATTGAAAAATTTATGAATTCACCCAACGTTAGTGGCATATAACATGAGTTAACAGTTTTTGTTCCAAAAAATTACATAAATCTGGTCAAAACAAATCTGATCAGCAAAATTGAAAATATCTGACATTTTCTTATTCTACTTGACAGTTATTTGTTTTACTTCTCTGGCACTCTATTTTACTGTCACTCCGGGCGGTCAAGATTGAATCGAACACTAATATTGTTGGATTATTTCATCGTATACCTCACTACTTCCAAATTTCTCAACAGTGTCAAATTCGTGGTGTACTATTTATGAACTTCCTCTTCTTTTCTTTGAAATAATTTTTTCACTGTCAGAGGTCATGATATCATGTTTCATTCAACCGAAAAATGTAATCTATTAGAACGAAAAATTTAGGATTAAGGTAAAATTCATTACCAAGAAATGTTAACAACAGTCGCTATGTTGCATATGATGAAGTTTTCAAACTTACTAAACACTTTTTATTATATATAAAATATTGTTTTGATATGAAGCATAAAAAGTTTCTTAGAAATTTTATTCAATAACCAAGGAAGTCTCCTACATATCATTCTGATCGAAAATTGATCAGAGAACTTTTCGGCCTTTCGTGTGCATGAGAAAAAAAGCAAGTGCTCAGCTATATTAATTACCATCTTTTCTATAGTTCAAGATTTATTTCACATATGTATGGAAGCATTTCTATCCTGAATAGATCAAATTCAATTATAAGCTAATTAGAGTCTCCTTATCCATAACGAAGGTGTTCCCAAAAATTGGATGAAGGCACCATTTAGCACGGAATTATGGGAACGGGGAATCTACGCACAATGTGTGTCCCCCCGCCCTGAGCATAGAATCGAAAAGATCAAAAAGTTTATACAACCAGATGGAAAACAAAGAAGGGAGCAATATGTACTGAAAAAAAGACAGCAATGAACTGAAAAAAATTGTCCCAAAATAAAAAACCCACACTACTTCAACAAAAGAAAGGCCCACCTAATTTTCCGCTCGGTTTCTCTCATCTGACCCACTAGAAAACTAACTTTAATGGATAGGATAGTTCTATCCCTTGAAAGGTTTCATTCAACATAAAATGAAAGTAATAATTAAATAGGGATATCTTTACAATGCACTATATCCATACATATTATATTCACTTATTTTTTTTAATAATAATGTTATGTATAGTACATTTGATACTGTTGATCATTTTTATTTTGATATATTACATTATTTCGCGTGCTCTCCTAAACTTGAAAAGATAATATCATACTTTGGACACATAACTAGATTATTGCTCACAGTGGAAATATTTTTGTGGACACCTTGTAAGAGCAGAAGATCGGACATATCAAGTCTGTCTCAACTGATGTATTTGCTTCCAATTGCATTGTGACTGCTAGTACCAACGCTCTCACAGCCTGGTGCTCAAAAAAATGAAATTCAATTTTCCAAAGAGAACTCAATATACGGTATCTTCCGAATTCACGTCTCGTTCAGTACAGATATTTCCATCGCAGAGTGTTTGATCACAACAAGATTTGTTCCACCAATGTTCCCTAAGGCGTCGGCCTGGGATTGCTTCGTTCATGTTGCTCTTGAAGAACAATGCAATTCATGGTATTGATGTTTTACACTTCAAGTGATTTATTTTAGCCACATGACATTTGCAATTTGCATTTGCACACAAACTGTGAGGACGATTGTAGCACTGGATACCCTGATGGTGAATTTGACAAAAATTTGATTCGTCCCTTCTTGCGAGATTCGCTCTACCGCTGTTTAATTAAATACTTTGCATATTTTGAGAAAAGAAAATTTTTTTCACTCATTGTGAGAACTACATTTGATTTGAACTGAATTTCATTAAGTAGTTGTGAAACACGTGTTTTGTAAATTAGATTGCTGATATTCACAAAGAGATTCCCAACGCATACTAAGCATATAAAAGATTAGAAAAATATTTTTGTGAACAATATTGTTGCTAGTCAGTCCAATTCAGGCCTCCATTATCGGAGGATTGCCAAGCTGTGAGCCCTGCTTTGTCTTTCTTTTTCCTTGTCTGAATCATTTCTCCAACATCAGGCTCCTTTAAATTCTCGTAGGAGAAGAATGGCATCAGCAACTTACGAGATTACCTTCCATCCACAACGCCTCCGTCACTTATGTTAGTGTCAATAACAATAATTATTCGCGCGTATTTTTGCCTTTTGTGAGGGCTCCTCAGGTGGTCGAGCCGATATTCAAGCGCTAGTCCAATTTTCTCTGCAGCAATGGAAAGCATCAGGAGATGCTACGGCGCCACAACGCCTTTGTAGTTTCCCCGCTCTGTGGTTTTTAGAGACGATAATTCGATTAACTCGGTCGGAACTACGGAACAAATTGATAATATTTTAGCCCATGGCACAGCCTACCGCTCTTAAAGTTATGTGGGTATGCGAGTTTTGGGAGTTAGTCAATGACACCTACATACAAGTCTATCTCTAAGCCTGCTCATACAAATTGTGACGTCACAATAGTGGGCAGAGATTTCGTGTCATTTACGATGAATCGAAGGGGCCAAAGTAAGATCATTCCCATCTACTGTTGATTTTCCATTGAATGGAGCTAACCTGCTTTTGGAAAATCTCTCGACATATACAGCATTACTATTTCTGTCAAATGAGTGCAGGCAAAGTTCAGTTCTCTGATCTGACAGAAAATGGAATCATTTTTGTGGCGGTTTGGGCCTGACATTAGTTCGCCCCGTTAGATTGAACAACTTGAAAAAATACAAATTGTACTCACGCATTCGTTCGCAATGTTACCAGGAAGGTAATCTTCCTTTTATATTCGGAGACTTAGAGTTATATGATGTGAGGCTACTTCAAACAATCTTACTCTCCACAGTTATCATATTTAACACGAGATCGTCAAGAATCATGAGTAACTACAAAAATTCGGCACAGTTCAACAAGCAAAAAAAAAGTTCAAAATAAAACTTCAAGACTGAAAAACTACAGTTACTGCAATTTCTTTCCTTCAAGCTGTGCACAGTGCCACATGACGAATGCAATTCTTTCATTTAATCGCTGGTAAATTAGAAAACACACTGCCCATGAGCCGAATGATGTATTAAGAACCTAGCCTGATAAAGCCATATGAAGTATATAATCACTTAAATAAAGTCCTACATTGTATGTAAGTGATTTTGTTTTCACTCATATGCACTATCACAGAAGTTCTGATGGAGGTTATCGGGTGACTCGCGATTGCCGCTACTGAATTCTATTGATAACTGCCGCCTTCTCCCTACCTCTTATGCACTTATGTATGTGAGTGATGTTGCCATGTCTTGCAACAGGTTTGGTGACACAAGTGGCTCTAGATTATTCAAGTGTTGCGCCCATCGAAGCGAGTGAATAGTATTTTCTTGTAGAATTTTTCATTGAAGGCACTCACTACTCGTGAAAAAACTGCAAAATATCACACAAAAATTTACACAGAGCTTTTCATGCACTCTTTTGTATTTTATGTCTTGCCATTTAAAATTTTGATTTCAACAACTTTCAGTTAAAAGATGCGCAAGAAATTAGACTTTTAATGAGGGAAACACTGTTCGTACTGCATCACCATCCCAGTCTAACTTTTTCGCCTGCACATTTATAATTTTGACCGCTCTGCACAAAATCTAGACTTGGACGACTAAGATCATAGATGCCCCGGAGAAAAAGTTAGACTAAGATATTATATAATTCAACGGGCTCTTGATAGCTCTCAGGAGAGTGAGTGTCAACATAACACATGATTATAAAACAAGTTTTACTTGTGAGAACTACAGGATGCGAAATGACATTCATAAGAAAAAAAAATCTCACTGATGTGCCCTAGTAACATTCGATACGCGTTTAAAATGGATGCGAAACCGATTTACACACCTTCATTACACCTGATTAATAATTTGATGTTCATCAACATAATTCTTACTAAATATCTGACCCTGAAATTAAAATTATTTATTTGACAAAATCTGAAGGCAACTGCCTAAGGCAACTGAAATCAAAAACATTTTCAGAAATCAATATGAAGCGTAAGTCTTTAGGTTTATTAGGCCAGCCGTGTGCATAATACAAAACAAACGTAATTTTTACTGCAGCGCAAGAGCGCTCTATAAAAACGCAGCAAAAATATTTGTTTTGGAGCCTACATTTTCGGTAGAAATTTTTAAAATAAAATAATTCAATGTTTAAGTTATACTCGTATGTGTGTTGCTGCAGATTTACCCTACAATACAGTTCAATATTCGTTTAATTAAGTTACCTCAGCTCTACCAGTACGATAACGCAAGCTCAACTTTTCTCACATTTTGAAAGTTGTAGAAAAATTATACAGAATTCAGTGAACTTAAATTTACTAAAACCAGTGTCCTCCACCAGTCAAAAATGTTACTGCAACGTGTTAAAAAAATTAATTTTTCGATGTTAAACGCATTTTCCATTTTCTTGATAGGTTGAACTTTCATTTGAGTATTAGTCTACGGAAATTGCGCCTCACATTTAAGTATCTCATGAGTCTCCTAGAAAGTCTTAAAAGTCTTAAGTTAAAAAGTTAAAAGTCTTAAGAAAGAAGAAATCAAATGCAATAGAAGATATACATAAATTAATCATTGATTGCAAAGTCGTACAGTAAGCAACAAGGCTCAGAAATCAGGAAGGCAAAGACATTCGTTACAAACCTAAAAATTCCAGAAGTATTTCGACTTAGTTCCATCAGCTTATGAAAAGCTTTGAACATGCTTCTAGTAAAACGTCGGCAACTCATAGGTCAGTTTTAAGTTGTTAATGATTCATTAGAACGATCTTTTTTGCAATAAACAAACAGCCTATGCTGAATCAACATCGCCCAAGGTTATCAGGATACCAAAAGGCATAGAACACAGCATTTAATGCAGAAATATAATTGTTGAACATCAAAAGCATGATATTAGAGTCATAAAAATATCCAAGAAACCTCGTTTTCCGACTAACTTTATACCTACCACTAAAATGAAACGGAATTCTGGTGGAAGAGCGGCGAATAGAGAAGCTCAGGTACCACACACAAATTGTGGCAAAGAGATCGCTCTAAGCCTCATCATCATGATGAATAAAAACCGTGAAATATTTCTTCGAGAATTAGCATGTAGTGCGAAATCAGCAGGTGCTAACATAACTGAGCAAACAATGACCAATGCTTTGTGCGAAGAAGATGCAAAGAAGTGCAATGCTCGATGAGTACCACTTTAGGAGAAAAATTGCACAGCTGTTCGATTGACATGCGCTATGCTCTTCTCTACGAAAAAAATTATCTTCAAGATTCTGAATAATCAACGATGAAAAATCTGCACTCAGATGGAATCAAAATTGACTCGTTTCTTAACAATTTTACTACGACTATTTGGAGACAGCCGAGTGCTTCCACAGAACCAAAATGCACCCTTCCTGCCATGGAGTATGGTAGTGGAGCACCATTTTATGGGACTGATTTTCACCAGCAAACCGAGGGCAACTTGATGTAATGAAAAGAACAATAAGTCCTACCTACCAGTTACAGACAAATTTGGTCCGAACACCTCATTCCTTCCTTTCAGAACCTCAGATTGAAAAGAACTAAATATAAGTTTCTGTATGATATGGACCTCAAACACAAAGTGAAATATTCTTCAGATGGATTGCGCAGTAAGCGACTCAGAGTTTTAGACTGGCCTTCATAATTTACGGACTAACCTATTTAAACATTTCTAGATGCAGCTGAAAATCTAAGTTGATTGAAGTCAGCCCCCTAATCTGTTGAAATTTGAAAATAAATCTTTGTTAAAAATGGGAAAAAACTGTGAACTTGTGTAAGGGCAGGATCATTTCTATAAACATGGACTGAGGGCAATTGTAACGAATGAGGGTTGTGTGGCCGCATACAAATGTGTTTGTATTTTTTGATGTGCTTGTGAATACTTTTTTGCAACACTGTTTTTTTGAATTTCATTGTCAATTGAACGATTTAAAGAAAAAAATACTTGAATACTTTTGAGCTCCTCTCCTGTTAACTTGACATTTACTGCAGTAAGGGTTTCCGCTCTCAAAAATATATTAGAATGTATTTAGAAACGAGGAGGGTAATTTATTGCCACGTTACGAATGCTTTTTTGACCAACTGTATTTGGTGACGTGTCAGTAAAAAGCTAACTTTCAGTAAAACTCATCCTTAAATGTAATGCGCGAGCGCACAATAACGCTAATAAAATGTTAGCGAAAGGTCTTTATTTTTCAATGCTCTGACTGTGTATACTAAAAGGTACCACAAAGCTAACGTGAGAGAACTGATCACATTGCGCGTTAGCGAGAGGAAAATTAGAGCGTAGATCAACAGAAGATGCGCGTGATGGAGAGAGAAGTGAAGTTCGAGTGCAGCAACAAGAAACTGTTACAAATTAGTGGAGGCTGTGGAAGTTCGTAAGCTGTGAAATTTTTCATTTGACAAGCTTCCAACATATAAAAATACTTGTCACTCTTCCAATCTATACTATAATAGGAGCCGCGTCCGTCTGTCTGTCCCAAGCCACCCGAAGGTGTGTGATGAGCGTATCTGTGATACCAGCTCGGCCTCATCAACTCTCGAGAGATTGAACTTCTTATTTCTCACGTCCTTTCTTCATTTCGCCTTCTCTCTCGTTTCAAATAAAGGGGGTAAGCTAGTGATTCAATAATAAAATAATACACAACGACTTGATATACTCTGTGTACAAAAGATAAGAAAACTCTCTTGAAAAGTTACCTTTGTATTTTTAATACTTAAAGCCAAAACGATATTATCACTGAATAAATTATCAATTATTCTCAATGAAATAATACTTTTAAAATTTTATCACCAATTATTTTTATAATTTTGTCCTACACATTGTTATAAGCGCTTTTCTTAATTTAGCAAACGCTCAAAATTCATTTCACATCAAATTTTTGCACTGTTTGCTTGTTGCTATGGAAGAACGATCCCCTCCGTCAGGAATGAAGACAAGAGGATAGAAGTAATTACAGGGGAAGCTTAGCTTCTCCTGTTTCCCTCACACCAACCACTCCTGCACTCCACGGAGAACGGACAGCTCTCAAAATACTTCGCTTGCAACCTATAGAAGATATTCCGATTCTAAATGAAATGAACATGAAACAAAGCACCTTGGTGCTTTAAACGCAGTCTGTACATCAAGCAAAGTGCAAAAGAGGGTGATTGAGCTCAAAATGAGACATCATCCCAAGCAAAGGAACGCCACATCGTTGAAGACCATTTAAATAGAGAAGAAAATTTTTCTATTTTTCAAAGCTTTTACATACTGTAATAAATGTCTATTTTCGAACTATGCTATTACTTAACATAAAATTAATGTCTCATTTACGTCCAATTATAAGGGTGAGCTCCAAATACCTTTCATCCGGCAATACTTACCCTTCTTCATTGACTATTCGAGAAACTTCTAGCAAGTTGCTTCTTTAATTAAAGTAAGCAACAACTTATTGACTTTTACCAATTCATAGTTCTCGTCCACTCACCCCTGCAAGCCCAACAAACTCAGAAGTCAATCCTGAGTTGGTAAGAGAAGTCAATCCTTCAACTCAGAAGTCGGTCCTGAGTTGTTATTTGTGCCTAGGAATTTAGCTGAGACGAAGCCCTGAGCAGTTTACCCCCGGTCCGAACGAATTTTTGAGCCACGTGAGTCGCCGCCTCCAGTCGACCTGATAGATCTCAATGCATTGAAAAATGCAATTTTCCTGCACATTAGGCTTTGAGATTGAAATGGAAGCCTTTTTATGCATACTGCCGGCGCTCGATACCATTGGGCTCCGGTGGAAGGCAGCGGCTCACTCTGTCCCCTTCAACAAACGAACTGCAACCTGTTATGTTTTCTTCTGATTCATCTTATTTCTGATGAGAATATTTTTATTATCCCATTTCGTACGTAGAGTACAATCTAACTATGAAGTTAGATTGTTTGTATTTGTATTGTTTATCTTAACTGTTTGTATTGACGAAGGCAGGTAAACTATTAAACATTTTAGAAATAAAATCTACGAAATCACTACATCGAAGCTCTCGCTACTTCTCCAGAATGTAAAAATTATCGCCCTAAACTTCACATACAACTTGAATAAGTCCATTTCTGGCTTGTTTGTAACTTTAATTGCAGCAGTAATTTCCATATGCACGCTATAAAAAATAGTTTCAGTCTCTGTGTAGAAATCTTTATCTTATTAGAACAAAAAATAAATATCTGTCTTCGGCGACTTGCATATTGAGCCATATGGCTTAAATCATTTCTACTCCAATTGTAGAAAAAACCTATCGAAAGATTTCTAACTCAAAACTTCGAGGTCCATTCTTTACTGTAGATATACGATCATCAGGAAATTATCCAAGTTCAAGACCGTAAAAAGTTTACTTCTGATAAATTTTGTCAGCGGATTGATTCAAAAATTAAGCTTCAGCAAATTTGAAGGATAAAAATTGCAGAGGAGTTAAATGGCAGTCTTGTGGATGACAGACAGGCAGGGCACGAGCGGAGCATCCCGGGAAAGCGACCCGGATGGAGGACCCCCGCGATCGCCCGAGGTGCACGGATTGCTGTAGGAAGACTTGCAGATTATAGAACTGTACACGATCAAATTTCGTATTATACACGATTAGATTTAGCATTGTACACGATTAGATTTAGCATTGTACACGATTAGATTTAGCGTTGTACACGATTAGATTTAGCGTTGTACACGATTAGATTTAGCGTTGTACACGATTAGATGTAGCGTTGTACACGATTAGATTTAGCGTTGTACACGATTAGATTTAGCGTTGTACATGATTAGATTTAGCGTTGTACACGATTAGATTTAGCGTTGTACACGATTAGATTTAGCGTTGTACACGATTAGATTTAGCGTTGTACACGATTAGATTTAGCGTTGTACACGATTAGATTTAGCGTTTAATAAATTAAATTTTCATGATCAAGTTTGGCCCCGGCTACCACCACAGATTAGGGAATACCCAGCTTCACGAGTCGCGTTGACTAGCAATTCGGACATGGGATCGCCGAGGCTAGCCTAATGAATGCCTCCTTCAGACATCGGGAATATAACGGCCGCCCGACTTACATCTGCCACTGGGGCTACGGCGTGCGGGTGTGCAGGCGAAGTGAGGTCTCCAGAGGCCAGCGACCACCAGACGAAGGCCGCGCAGGACGGGTGTCTTAGCCCATCATGGTCGCATGAGCTCTCGAATTGAAATGTGATTGACGAGTCACGGCGATGTGTGCGCAGCTGAGGCTGAGAATGATCTGACGTTCTCAGGCGTCGCGACTCGACGAAGCTGTCTGTAATGGTCTTTTATAGCTCGTGAATATCGGGCGGCCTCCCAGAGTGTATTTTTACTTTGAAATTTTGTTAAAACATTTTAATACAACTCGCAAAGGCTAGTCTCCCCAATCGCGGAAAAGTAGCGTAAAATAAGATTTTTTTTAGACACTAATTAACTATCAATGACCATTGTAACATATTTGTACGGTCACGTACGGAGAGCTTGGCGCCTCAGACGGTTAACTGAGACGAAGAGGCCCTACGCGAGAGGTTACTTCAGTGTGTACTAACATGCAAAATGTTCCTTCTATAAATTATATCTTTTCGATGATGTATTTTTTATATTTTATCAGTGAAGCTAAATATGTTAGGCTCAAACATTACAGTGTTATTTGACTCATTATAAAGGATTAGGAAATGAGAAGACCAATTTCGTCTCGATGGCACTTGAAATAAATTCAAAGTACGATCAGCCACTCTGTGTTCGCATTACCGACGCCCAAGTGACTCGTCTGATAAATCCTTATTATTACTATCAAGTCTAATTAAGCTTGTCTCTCAACAGCATCATGAAATTCAACTTTTCAACACACGTCAATTTCAATATTTAAACAAGTACTCTTTCATGTTCTAATTCTTCTCTGTAAATTGTGAAGAAAGAGAGAGATGCAAAAGGAAACACGATATTCACCAAATGATGCTGATGGTACTTAGCATGTACTGATCACTAATTTTAATGATATTGGCTGTAATGATGCTCTTGGCACGCTCACCAAAATAATTACTTGACCGCGATAACCGTAATGAATCATTCAATCATAGTACCAATGTGATGAACTAAATAACTATATCACCACAATTTGTATCATTGGGGGACTCATGGGAGTGTCAAAAGTCTTTGCCAAAAGTCTTATTGAATTGATACCTAAAAAAGCTTAAATCGAGTGGTGTGAAGTAGAGGATTTGGACATCTAGCAAAAACGTTGGATTTACCTAATATAATGAAACATAAACATCTGATGCCACAGCAATGGGACAGAAATAATATACCGAAAAAAGGAACCATAGTAAAGATTATATTAAATAGGTAGAGTAATTAAGAAACCGAACAGCGCAGATGACAAGTGTCGTTAACTATAAATTGTCTGACAAATTCATTTACTAGATGTATCACATTTTGAGAATGTATGAAATATTCAACAACACAATTCTTTAAAGTTGATTTTCTAGCATTTCACATCCACTTGTCATTCGAACTTGTACTAAAAATGAGCAACTCTCCTTCCTTAACGCAACAACTCGAATTTACTGCAAAATTTAAAGCTAAAATCAGATCGCGAGAAAAATTTTTGAGAAATGAAATCTTCAGTCAGATCTAGTGCGGAGATATTAGAGCAATTTGAGTTTAATGATAAAGGTTCTCAATGAATTGAGATAGGTCACGAGAAAATTAAATACTAGTCCACTTAGTAAAAAAACATAGAATATCTCAAAATGACAGTGCACCAACTAAAAAAGATGAAATACTGATGTAGAAAAAGCATCAATGTTACAATGCATGAACACGTTTCCTGCGAAGGGACCCACCGGTGGTCACTGAGGGATTTTCATAATGCTGCTGATCGGCCTAGAGTCACTAACCTACTTTTTAAGAATACTCATTGAGAGCTATATGAAGACGAGAATTCCGTTAATTTTTGTTGTATTCAAAATCCCTAACTACAATTTACTTTAATTTGAAATGAATGATGAACTTTTGTGTAACCCATCGCAGTAGACGTGTTAATAGAACTTCGTTTGGAACAGTGGTAGAAAATATATGAAGACTGGAGAATTAAAACTATCGCACAGCACACGAAAGAAAGCATGAAGCCGCTCAAGTTCTAGCCATGCGAAACGAAACAGTTTCAAAGGATGAAGTGAACGATTGCGAAGAAAAATTAAGAATCTTTCTGCAAGAGAAATTTACGTACCACTTGGTATCTAGTTGTTTCCAATCTCACCGCAGTGCCACCATTGTTGTGATCCTATTTAGATAATCCTAGATAATTCCACCAATGCACTCCATTGTTATGTGTGTGTTCCTATTTTGATGATCTTACCGCTAGACATGTTACCGCTAGACATCATTGTATCTTGATGTTGTGATTATTATCCTCAAGGTCAGATGCGACTCTTCAATGTCCTCATCACGTCAATCATTTTGTCTTTTCTTTTATTAATTATTCAGTAAGCTGCTAACAGTCTCTAACGAGACAAACAATTTTTATTCAGATATTACTTCTCATGATAAGGTAATTATTATTAAGGTAGCGTTCGAATCATTGTCAACCTTATAACGTCATCGACAACTTAGAACTTCATCCATACCGGGAAATTAAAAAAACCTGAGCCACATTGATGATTTATTGCTTAAAAGAAAGAATTTTGGAATTACCTAGAGCAACAGAGTCTAATACATCAAACTGAACCTAATGCATTTAAAATTATTCTATCAAAGATTATATTAGGCAGATCAAAGACGATCCTACGCTTCAACGATAATCTTACGCGTGAAATTAGATGGCATCAATAGGGCTCATGTGAACACAAGTAAATAATGGCACTTATCTTACTTGTGGGTTCCTTGTTGACGATTGGAGGGGGAAGTTTAAGTGCTTACAAGTTGAGTGCACATCACTCCGATTTAATTTGATTTGATTACAATGAAAGGATTTTTATCAAGAAAGGCCTCGCATGCCCGAAGAACAGGCAGGGCAGAGACAACGACCTTCTCTAGTCGCAGTCCTCTCTCGCGTGCCGCCCCCGATGAGAGTAGCACCTTCAAGAATCACGAGACCGTTTTATGACGGTTATACGACGGATAAAATCGAACCTCAGGAGCAAGCGAATTCAATTGATGATAATGTATTGAAGTCAATTTGCAATTGGAAATTTAATTCTTAATTAATTGAATTGATGATGACATCTGACTTAATTTTTCTGAGAAATTCAATCAAATAATGAAATAAGAAGATTATTTTAAAAGAACCTTTCTGGACTTCAGCATCTGGCATCTCTGGTAAGGTGTATGTAGTCGTTCGTTTCGGAGTTGTTGGGGCTGTGGAATGAGGTGTTGCTGCAGGCCTCAAAATGCGAACTTTTGGATCGAATCGGTTAGACCGTCATGTATTGTTTCACTCGTACATGATGGCTTCAGTTTTTTAGGTGTAGAACGTCATGAGATGACTCATTACAAAGTGAGGCTGTGTGGCAGATACGTTTCGTGGAGTTAATTTTAAGAGTTAAGTGTCGACTCATTTAAAGTGCTCCCACATCAAAGATGAAACCTATGTATGTGTGAGAAATGGATATGAATTGCAGAAGTCGCGGCTTCGCAATTACCTTGCTCGAAAGCTCTCTGATTTCTCTGATTCTAATACGTAACATCAACAAGCCTGAGCACGTCTTGCATTCTCGGTATTTCTGAAGAGGCTTTGGCTCTCAGGAGCTAAGTTGAACCCGTGTAAATTCAATCTTGTCAACTAAACGCACGGCTACGTTGGGGCTACGTTGAGCTAAACGAGGCAAACTCAGGTAACTCTTAACTATGAAATAACTTTATTACAACGAACAGTTTCATCAGTCATCAGTAGACCACCTACTGACGGCATGTTTACGATTTGCTTCGGAAATTCAAGAAGAAATTAGGAACATTGTTTTTAAACTTCCAAAATCCAAATCTCAATTTTAGTTCTAGAAAATGGGCGTCACTGCTTCCATGAGGTTCTGTACCTATTCATATCACTTTCTATTCCGCTGGTGAAGCAAATGTTAGGGAACAGAAATTCTTAGCCTGCTTGTTAGGCCTGACGGTCTTTATTTGTTACCTCTCCGTCACCACATGATAATGATTTCCTTTCCTTAAGTTACACTTTAAAATTTTAATTATCGCAATAACATATATATAAATATACATATTTATTAATTATTACATAAATACAAATCCATATACTGTACACAACTATACATGCATATGCATATATACGTGTGTATATTTGAATAAAGATACACACATGTTTTTATATAAATTAATGTAAATCTACTCTAACATATTAATATATGTGTATATATATGTACATTTAACTTGTGCTAACAAATTTTGGTATTATTTTTAACCAAACATATATGTTTGCAATGGCATGGGAAAGTTTTGGATACATCACATATTTGTCATAACATGTTTGAGTTCAAAATTTTATCAACTTTTAGTCAGCATTATCCTATGTAGTGTTTTATTCGTGCGTGGAACCATAATTAAAAACTCAATGTTGAAATAGTTTTACTCTTCAAAATGAAAAATGGCCCCACACAAAAGTATTGAATGTATTCATTTAGTACATTGCTGAGAAGCCTCTATTTCGTTTAACTGCTTCCAGTGTTTTTTTTTATTTGCGCACAAGATTTTTACGAAGATCTACGGGTATTTTATGCCATTCTTCTATGCAGAACTCCTCGAATAATTGTATGATATTGTGTAGACTCCGCTAATGAACTTCATTATTCAAAATTTTGTACTAATTTTCAATTGAATTGAGGTCGAAAGACTGACTGGACCAATTGGGAATGTCAATTCTGCTTTTATTTAGCTCTACTTGAGGTAGTTTGATTGTGAGTTTGGGATCATCGTCGTCTTGAAACACGAAACCGCGACTATGTCCCAACTAAATTGAAGATTTTTGAATGTTTCTTCAAGAATCTCATTGTACATGTGACCATTCTTCCTACCATTGATAATTTTCCAAGTCATCAGTGCTGTTGACGAAAAACACCCTTACATCGTGATGGAACCACCTCTGAACTCTGCGAGGATGATACTCTGTTTAATGTGAGCGGTAATCTTTTTCGATAAATGCGCGTTGCTGTGAATCTTCCAAAGAATTCGATTTTTGTTTCGTCAGCCCAGATTACTTTATCCCAAAACTCCTGTGTTTTCTCTTCATATGTTTTAGCAAAATTCTAACAGCCATTGACATGTTAGCGTTTCAGTAATGGCACTTTCTTTATCGATCTTGAAACCAAGCCAGTGCGATTTAGAGCTCTATAAATGGTATCCGAGCTTACTTCGTTCCCAGCTCCTTTGAGGTCGGTTTGAATTTTAGAACGGGTTAATAAAAGGATTATTTTGTAGATTTTTTCTTATTCACGTTGAGTTCATTTTTCTAGGTCAACTAGTTCTTGCAAGGTTTGTAATTGCGTCATTAAACTTTTTGCGATTTCTGATCATATTTTCCACAGTATTTAGGGGTAGATTCTTTTCCTTGCATATTTTTCGATATCCTTGTCCTTTTTTGTGACGTTCAATGATTTATAGTACCGTGTATCGACAAGTTTTCTGTGGGATCATTTTTATTTTGATCTATACAACTATTTCAGCACCGATTTTTAAATGATCGTTTCAGAAGCAAATGACAACAATGTTGAGGATATACTGACCAAGTACTAGATCAAATTTTAATCTGATCTTAAAAATATGAAAATTTGTGACGTATCCAAAACTTTACATATTTACATATATATTTGCAAGCCTCCATGTTCTCCCTATTTACTATTTATTAAGTTGAGGCTTTCGTTTAAAAATAGTAAAGATTCTAAAATCCAAAAGTCATAAGGGATTGAGGCCGAGTTTAAAAATTTGCAGTCGGCACAAATTAAAGTTATATTACATTTTTCATCGTGATTGCGCACAGAGAAGTAAGAAGGGTGTGCTAATTGAGTCCTATTATTCAGGACTGAAGCTTCTATCCCGATGCGCTGCCATTCTGGTATAAATATTCCGTGACGTCATGCCGACGTACGACGATGTGCACTGCACACAACTGTAAGAATACACCAGAGAGGCCCGCATCTTCACCGGAAGCGTGTCCTTGTACCGGAAAAAAGAAGCCACCTTAAAATCATTAACCAGAGCGACGCATAACTGGAAGTTATGAAAGTATTTTTCCCGCAGTAATTTTTAATCACGTGACAATTTCTCAAATGACACTCCAAAATACGGGAATGAGTAATATAAATGATCTTTATTGTTTTCTTCAATATCTTGTGACGAGCTTTGCGAAAGAAATCGAAATCGAAAGAAATCTTTTAAATTGCAAATTAATGACACCCAACGGAACTCCAATAGCAGTAAAATAGGTGCGTACAAATTTTAATTCACATTTGAAATTTCTTTAAAGTTGAACGCACCTTGTTACCCGAATTGATTAGATTTTGAAAACAATTAATTTTAAAACTTATTGAACATACGCTAAATAAACAAAGAAACTGGAGCCTAATCCCGTGAAAGTTGGCGCACGATGCCCTTATGTATGAAAGTGATCGTCACTTGCCAGAAGACAGTCTAGGAAGGTAAGATTGTTGTTATTTTCTATTTCTACGGTAGACTTGAGTGATTGATGCTTGAGATTAATTAAAGTTGTTTAAAAACTGCTCAGCTGGCGATTGGATGGCTAAATAGAACAAAAGTGACGCCTACATGCCGGTTTTAGAAAACTGGCTTGAAATCAGGACATTCTTCCAACCACTTTGCTTCATGGAAACACATAAAAATGTTGGCAAGTGATGGTGCCAACTAATATTACTAATAGTCAATATTGATATAAGCACTATTTCATCAATGAACCAAGTTCAAAAAATACTTCGTGGATGAGATCCTATGCTTATAAATTTGTAAGACTCATTTTTCGCGGCAAGAACGCAAATTCGCAAAATACAGGAACAGAGCAATAAGGAGAATTAGAATTGACAGATTTAGGCAGGATTGACGCCACACCCATTTATTCTTATTTGTAAAATGTCTAAAAACTTGCTATTCACAAATTTAAAAAAATTTCCAGATTGAAGAAATTTAGAACTTTCCAATCAACGTTAGTAACCTCTAGTTTGAACCGTAATCATTCGTCAGTTAACATCGTGACACTGTACTGGTGAGATAAACCGCCTAACAAATGCAGAAATGGCTGAAATGCATTTCGTCTATGGTTCTGCTGATGGTGATGCAAGACGTACCTCAAGAATGTACCAAGAAAGTTACCCCAATAGACAGGGTGCCTGTTCATCGATCATTCATTGCTTTGCACTGACGATTGTGTGAGAACGGAAGTTTCAGTGCAGACAGAATGATTGCTGGTCACCCAAGACGGCTCGATCTGTATCATGAGGAAGGTGTGTTGGAACATTTCCGACAAACCCACGTACGAGCACTCGTGCCGCAGAAGCATCTATGGGAATTCAAGATCATACTGCCGTGTGGCGGATATTGCATCGGAATAATCATCATCCGTATCACTTCAAGAGAATCCAGGGACTACTTCCTGAAGATTACGCTCCTCACGAACGATTCGCGCAATGGTTTTCGAGGAGTTAGAAGATGCCCATTTTGTAGAACACGTGTTGTTCACGGGTGAAGCTACCTCCAACCGTGATGGATTGTTCAATTTCCATAATATTCACGAATGGCAAATGAACAACCCTCATGTCATCCATGTATATGGATACCAACATCGCTACACTGTCACCGTTTGGGCAGGTATCGTTCATAATCAAATCATTGGCCCATACATTCTGCCAGAGCATCTCACTGGGAATGTTTGCGGAATCTTTCTTGAAGAAATCCTTCCTGATTTATTGGCCGATGTTCCATCGGATATTCATCGAAAAATGTGGTTTCTTCATGATAGAGATCCGGCACATTTTGCTGTGAATGTAAGACGTTTTCTTGACGTTCAATTTCCAAAGTGATGGATTGCTCCTAATGTTCCTGTGTCCAGGCCTCCAAAATCTCCTGATCTGGCTCCGTTAAATTTTTTCTGCGGGGGCACATGAAAAGTACTGTCTATGAAACACCTGTCGAATCGGAAGATCTTGTCGCCAGAATTTCAGTAGCTGTTGGAGATATTGTTGAGATTCCTGGAGTCTTTGGCAACGTACGTAACTCCGTCCGACGAAGGTGTCGCATTTGCATCGATGCTCATGGTAGATATTTTGAACAATTATTGTTATGAGGTCCTCGCTACTAATAAACAATCTGTTGTTAATTGGTTAAAGGGTATGACCCTTTTGTGTATTAATAAACAGAGTTTGGCTAATCATCAGCGTTCTTATTTTACATATCAGGTTATCTCAAAAACGAAGCGTTTTTTGAACGTTTTCATTGATGAAATAGTGCTTATATCAATATTTTCTATTCGTGGCCAAAGTTTACACCAACAATTTTGCAACACCATGTATATGCATACCGATGTTTATATGCATACACGTATATTTATATATTGTGTAGTATATTCAATACTATATGTACAATATACATATAAATACAAAATTACGTAACAAAACATACATAAACATTACATACATTTACACAACAAAACAAATGCCGCACTGTATAGAGGCCTTATTTACTATCAGAAAAAATCCTTCTGTCGTCCCGATTACCACCTTCGCGACAGATCTAACTTCTATTATTATTCGTTATGTCGATCTTGCTATCTAAAGTCCTCCACGCTGTTGTCGTACCTGCCTACCTTCTTTGAATACAGTCGCACAGTCCTCCAGCCATTATTCTAGAACAGAAATTCATAGCGGTAGCAAATTTAAAAATTTGCTTTACGGATTCAGTAAATTGAGAAAGGTTTTTCAAGAGGACTTTTTGTAACTGAAGCTCCATCAATAAAAACAAAAAATGTTAGATGTCGCTTATATGATTCATTTTGAAATGGTCGGTGAGCGCAGCCTTCTCTATTAATCGTGTTTTAAATCAGGCTTCAGGAAGAACTCGAAAAACACAGAATTAGAGTGTTCATTTGCACTTTAAATACGGGAAACGCTCGAACAGTAATACGGCTCTTTGACAGCTCGGTTTTGAGTTCGGCCACTGGGGTATGCAAACAGACGGAAGGATCAAACGGTGTCTGCTTCAAATTGTAAATAAAGCCTTAGTGTGTCTGCTGAACTTTGCAGGAGCGTTTGCAAGCTTCCAGATGTCAGAACCGAAAACGATGCATTCAAACTTCGCTCTGCTTGATCTTGCTCAGAATGCTATTGGATTTCAGAGGATCTAGGCAAATACCTTGAAAAATGGCAGCGACATTTTTAGACATTAACATTTTTTCGACCAAGGAAACAAGGTCCTTAAGCGAGCAAAGTTTACTACATTACTCGGTAACAACAGAATGCAAATTCCTGATAAAGAGATTAAGGTATTTTGTTCGAAAATGTACCGTCCTATGTTCCTAGAGCAGCCGGTCTTGCCCTCAATTCCGGCGTATTATTTGCTACATCTGCAGTGGGAGCGACGCACTCAAGTCCAAAAAGAGCTGTTGTAATTTGATGAATATTGTTAGAAAACACACTGTAGCGCCCAGTTTCATTTACTCTAAAACTTCATCTTTTGAACGTGTAAGGTTTATGAGTCTTTTTTTAGCACAACGAATTTCCCATCAGGGCAATAAAGAAAGGTAAAGCATCTATAAAACATTTGATAAGACATTTTCTAGGCTCGGCTTTTCATAATTTTTTAATTTTCTCACAAATGAGAAATTTAAATTTAATACATGACTAAAAACGAGCTATGAAATGAGATGATTAAAGCAATTAAAATCAACCTACAAATGATGATATTGAGCTTCAGTAAGGTCTTCCCAAAATATTTAAACTCAGCTTTGTCTCCTCTTATCAGTTTCGATCGACATTTTTCACTTAAATGTCAGTACTACCTATGTGATCCCTGTCAAATTGCTGCTACCCATGAAATTACTAGAATTTTTCATTTGACAGCTAAAGAGTTCACTGCTATCAATTCCTGTGACTACAGCATTTGAACTTCTCGTCAAATCGATGCTAAAAATTTTGGTCTGGATTCCTTGGTATAAAATTATTTTTAACAGTATGCCGAGAGCAGAAACTAGCAACATATGCTGAGCTACTTAATTTTCTGATCCATCCACGGTAACCATTGGTTTAAGCAGGAAATTTTCCTAATCTCACAGAATCGTGCTTTCATAAGTCTTTTTTTACGCGTCTTTCAACGAACAAATAAAGAGCGTAGTAATTGAGCTGCCCATGCCCTCTACGTTTACAATTATTACTGCGTGTTATCAAAGATAGCAGCGCCTAAACAATTGTCCGTCATTTTTCAGGATTCTGTTGGATTTTGAAAGACTACATTTTGCACTAGGATTTTGTTGACGATATCTTCCTTCTTTTAAGCCGTCAGCCAGATGCCCTTTCAATCATGCCATACTTATTTAGTCATCACCCTCTCATCAAGTTCATTGTAGTATTTGTGTATGATGATGTATTTAAATTTCTTGACGACAACATTTGCTACTTTATAAAAAGTGTTTTTATCGGCGTGTACCGCCAACCAACTTCAACAGTTCAGGCTTAAGCTATTTTAGTTTGGTTACGAACGATTCAAATTCAACAATTTTTCAACATTTCCAACATGTGCACATAACATTTATTTCAATTACACTATTTTTCACAAGAATTCACGACTAACAGTTATATTTTTTCCATTTTTTCACAATCAGTCACTATATTCTTTGAAAAAAATTTATTCTCCTTTTCCAGTTTAAGTGACTTGTTGCATATACTATGTCCTTCCAATCTTTAGCCATCAGTCTCAGAATTTAATTAGTGTGAATATTGTCATGATACTTAAACCTTCTCCAGAAAAGCTGCTGTACATCGTTTTAAATAATAAATCCGCCTTTGGCTGATTTTTTACGTGCAACGACATCCTTACTCAGAGTATGCGATCAACCCGCGTTTATAATTATAGACTGTTGTGCACTTTGAACATCGCAGCATCTGGGTTCCAATGACTGAGCGCTCTTTGTAAGAGTAACACATGTACAGCGTGTGACTGTTGTATGTAATGGGTACATTGTAAATACATACTGCTCAAAATTTTCCAAGTGCGGTCGTGTCTTTGAGTACAATTTTTATTTGCGACGTCTCGAGCTCGAGGACAACGAACTTGTTTTTAAAAACGAAAATCTTTCATTTGATTTTGATATCTACGTATATAAGAAACACATAGCCATACAACAGGCGACTTTCCTTCCTTTCGCAATCGTGTATTAGACAACACTACTCAGACAAACTTTGGGCATAAGTTACAAATCGCGATAAATTTAAAATTTCAGATTAATGTTCAAAGATCTTGACCTCAAAAATTAAAAGAAAACTCTATTTCCTCACGCTTACACCATCATTTCAAAACATCCAATGTACTTTTTCCTGTGAAAAAAGTCAACAGAAAAATTTCCAAACATACATATACGTATATTTTTGTGGTTGTTATTTTAGTCCTAGCAATTTATACCCAACTTTTAGCTAAACACTAAATTTAGAATGCTCATTTACTCGCAGATTCATTGTTGATTGTGTTTTACGAAACGTTTTATTTAATGTTTTTGAGATACCGTTACTTTTTAACGAGGAAATATGAGATTTACTTGAAATTTTTTATTAAAAAAAAAGAATTCTGTGTAAGAAAAGCGAATGATCATCTTTTGCAGGCACGTCCTGGAGAAATAATAATTAATTAATAGAGACTTTTTATAGCAACCGAAAGTTGAGACTGAAAAGAACGAAGTCCTGAAAAAGAACGAAGAAAAATTTACAAAACCTAACAAAAAAAGACTAATTTACGCTGAAAAAACTGTCTCTAACTGATTTAATTCACCAGGTTGAATTTTTCATGGCCATATGGACGAAACAAAGGCTTTTACTGAACGCTTTAAAATCAAGTTATCTATAATTCAGCCTCAAATAACCCTGCAAGCAACTTCGAAAAGAGTATATGTTATAACCTCGGGGTTATATATAGCAAATACCTGTCGAATGAAAGGGCATTGCAGTTTGGGAAGTTGAGAATATAAGCACTCAGTAGGCACGCAGTAGGCACGCAGAAGGCACGCAGTAGGCACGCAGTAGGCACGCAGTAGGCACGCAGTAGGCACGCAGTAGGCACGCAGAAGGCACGCAGTAGGCACGAAGAAGGCATGCAGAAGAAAAAAGTGGCAGGTATTATCTAATGCTGCGTGCCAAAATGACATCGTAGCCCCGCAGAAAACATCATCAATCGTAGAAGATTACTGTAGATCAACGAAAAAAAACGTAACATCAAGTTACTCTAAAAATATGAGAATGATTGTAAAAACAATTCCCGTGCAATTAAAAAGATTAAGTGAATGGATAATGAAATTTCACGTAAGGAGGAAAATACATCTCTGATGCCTGAATGAAAACAGAGTTTTTTGAAGCAGCATTTGATTTGAAAAATAAATAAATGGATTAGACGTAATTAATTACAGTACATTGAGATAGCAAAGATGAAGAATTATTTTTGAAAAATCATTGCATACTTGAAGTTCAAATAGAACTTTTAATTTGGTACACCATAATAGGAATTGTGACACTAAGAAAATGTGGGTTAAATTTCAGTGTTCAGAACATGGCTGTCATAGGCCTTTGATGTTATTCCTTGTATCATTGCCTTGTTAATTAAATCAAATATTTCAGTTGGAGAATTAGAGCTACAATTTATATGAAGGAATATTTCAGGCCCACAGGTATAAAAATAAAAGACGCTTGAAGAAGAGCATTGGAGGTCCGAGAGGTGAAGGACGTAGCCTCAGCAGTTGTGAACAGAACTTCCTCGCTTCCCCTGCAAATCTTTTTCTTTTCCAGGATGAGAGAAACTCCAAATTGTAGATCAAGCAGAGCAGTGCAGCTTGCTTTGCCAAAAATCAATACGAAAATGTAGAACACTGTCGAACATCGAAACTACAACACCGTTTCCTCTTCCCTCTCAGCTTGCCCCTTCAAAAAACTGTAAATTAAAGTCTTGCTCGAGATGCTAAGCTCATGCAAACATGAGAATTCACAACATTTCCATTCATCCAAATATTTTCTTGACTTTTCCAGCGAGGACATGTATTCTTGCCTTATTCAACCGGCAAAGGTTTAAAACTTCAGCGCATTATCTCTTTTTCTCTCTAGTAAATGCTAACCTTTGAAAAATGCTAACCTCTCTAGTAAATGCTAACGTATGGCTCTCGTCAGCCATACACTGGTGAGAAAATTACATCTTCATTTGATAATTAAAATTAAACTCATCTCAAACATTCCACGTCGAGACTAAATGTATAAGTACTGCTAAAATGACATTATGTTCATTGAAAAATAAAATGAACGCGGAAATGTTTTCATTGACATTTTTGCATCGCTAAATGGCAGCTGTTGAACCGATAAACAATATCCCACACAAGATCAGTTGTCTGATAATAATGATAAAAGACAATGACATTATTTTTCAGGTTAAAAATTTCGTTGCGAAACTCAGGCGTGGTTGCTTTTTGCCCTGCAGTTGATCGTCTAGTAACCGTCACTTGTAATGTTTGCTTTTAGACCACGTTCAGTTATTTGAATTTTCATCCGTCTTTTAAAGCCAGTCTACTTCTGAAGCGTCTGTCAAAACCTGCTCACGTCTGTATGACGATGCACAAGCCGAACCACAAACAAACTTATCTGAAACATCAACACGACAACGTAGGAAGAATTGCTCCACCTGGTGTGTAGCATGTTTTTGATCTCCATCATGTTGGAAAATGAAATTCGATGCGTGAAATTGTAAATTATGTTCAGCCTCCCTTACCAGAAACAAAATGTTCAAAGGAAGGAAGAATGAAGGTACTATTTAGGATGGAGATTAGGGAACGCGGAATCTATGCACAAAGTGTGCTCCCGCACAGGATCTCATGCGCATAGAAACAGTAAGATAAGAAAGAAGGTTAGGAAACAAGATAAAAGTTTAAGAAGAAAGTCAGAGGTGTTGAAAAACAGGACAGCACTGAACCCAAAAAGATGGTCCTTAGCAAAAAAAACATAAAGAAGGCATACTTAACTCGCCGCTCGGGACCACACATTTTTCTCCTGGGAGGGCCAATTCCCATTGGTACGATTGTTGAATCTCCCTCAGGTTGGAAAGTGATGTTTCTGTTCTATGAGCCACTTGGGAAAAGATACAAGGTAGTCTCGAATTAGTCTTTCCTGCAATGTCAGTCCAATGTGCGTTGAATACGACGTACAGAATCCATCCTAGCAGCGCTAATGGCGCCCCAAAAGAAGACACCGCCTTTATCATGCTTCGAAGTAGAAGTTTGGTATTGGCTTCTTCTCTATCAGTTACTGGGCATCTGACAAATTTGTTTCCGTTCAAACCAAACATATTGAGCAATATTTTATATTATTAGTCGAGGCAACCTTATTTCATTCCACTGTAGTTCAGACAAAGTGCTCTTTCTCCCATTGTCCACGAAAGCGTCAATTTTTTCACAGATCAATGATTTCTTCTCAGACCATACAACCGGTCCTGTGTCGCGCAGACGTCTGTACAATTGGTTGCATTGGTGGATTCGGCCTTTATGCGATATCCTTTTTACGTTTTTTTTCTACTGCAGTCAGCCTCTGATATGCTCGAGGCAGGAGTCTTAAATTTTGATCGTCCACTTGCCTTTCCGTTATCAACCTCACAATTCTTCCTTGTTTCCCAAACGAGTTAGAGTATTTATAGTTGGAGAAATTAATTGGTTTACCAGTCTTACCAAATGGGCCCAAGTCATTCCAACTTCGTTCTTGCGATGGTTTTCTTTCCAGGTGAAGAATATTCTTCACTCTGAAACATTTCCACCCAATCTGAACCCTGTTTTCTGGAATAATGATAGAAGCCAAATAATACAAAAATCATGAGAAAATGAGCAGCAAAAAAGAGGATCGATAATTTCCCTTTGATCAATCCGAGATATGTACGAATAATTGCAAAATAATTTCCAAATTTTTCATTGTTCTTCCCCACTTTAACTGCTTGGTCCCTAAGTAGGAAATATTAAGCTTTTCTTGACACCTGACGAAAGCGAACGGCCTGCTCCGCATCGGTTCAATTGAGAGGCTTCAGTTAACGAGTGCGTCAACGCGTGAAGTTCAGTTTTCTTCGGCGCCCGTTTGTTTCCCCTTTGTTGTTTTAGTATTTTCAGTTTTTTATAAGCTTAACTTGATAATCCCTTGAAGTTAAATACAATAATCCCTGCTTATAAGTCCAATAATCGGTAGGAGTTTTCATTCATCGAACTTGATTGCTGCAGAGGGCCTCACACCTCACCCCATGGCTTCGGACCGGCGTTATTTGAAACGTGACTTTTACAAGGGCTTCTTTTACTTCTTCTGCTCTAAGCGCATTTAAAAGTCCGCGAGACTTTACTCTCGAGCGGATCATCTGGGGATTTTGCGCAGGAGCTCTACATGACGTTCCCCGTCTGCTGCAGGCAGCGCTGCCCAGCGCAGCCTGGCCTGGCACGACTGGAGCGTGCTCCGGTTCTTCAGCTGGGCACCAGGATCAACATGGGCTCTTCGAGCGAGCTTTTCATAACTGTATAGATTTGGCTTCTTATTATTGTCGGCCTGTGATTTTCTCTGTGCATTATTAGTGCTCAAATTGAATCTCATTTTATAGTGATCTGAACTACAGCTATGGATACCAAAGCTTTCTTTTTCTTCCATTTTCTTTTTATAAATGTGTTAATTTCCTCAAGATTTAATTACTCTGGGTGATATAAATTTTAATTCATAAGGCTTTCAATATCCTCCCCNCCCCCTCTCCCGAGTTAATAGTACGAAAGAGTCCCTTAGGTCCTTCCTCCATCCAATCAAAATTCGATAGCGAACTAACAGGCTTCGAACCAGCTGAATTCAAAAAAACAATGTTCACTGCGATACAAAATTCTGCAGGAAAGGCATTGTAGCTTGAAAGTCGAATGATTTAAAATAATTTCCTTAAAGCCAACAAGACGAAAAATTCAAGCGTAAGCAAACTTTCGAAACACTTACTTGATGACAATGACCAACTAACAACACAGTAAATCTAGTGCTCGAACACGTGTACTCGGCGCAGTGTATGTATCAGCAAAGCCGCCACGGCAGAACAACGGTCTGCTCGACCTGGTGTATTCAGGAACAAGATCGGTTCAATATTCCAGGCTCGGGCAGGTTTGTGGACACAAAGCCCGGGCCTTAGTTCCCTGCCAAGCCTAAGACGGTGACGTGAATGTCTTTGATCTCCCTTGGAATTTTACGAAATTTTTACCACCGTTGCGACTAAGCTGAACTTTGGGAAGAATACTGAAGTTCTTTGGCTTCCGTCGCGCTTTTAACGTAGGCGTCACATGTTCAATGAAGTGATCAAAAATATTCGAAGCATTGATGCTAGTTCTGCTCTTTGGAATGTTGAACATTCTTTTTCACCGATAAGTGCGAAAGCCTTTCAGTTTTCTTGGAATTGTAAGATTCTTTCAACAAGTTAGCGTCTCTCTCACGGTATTCGAGTCGTTCATGCTGTAATGTCCGTAGCATTTGTTTCGTATCTCACACGATACAGATAATGTAATATTTATTGCTCGTAAAACTTTTAAACTTGTTCCTCTTTGAAATTGTAAGCTATTTCTGTGCTGATTTATCGATCACATCATTCACTGATTTAAATTGATGTATCGCGACAAGCTGTTTTACTTGTGAATAAATTGAAGTTCTGACTTTGAAATACTGCTGTACCATTATATTTTCTACCGGCTTTTAAATACTAATTTTCCAGAATGGGCTAAACTCTGAATTTTACGAGTAAAATGGGTTAATGAATTGAACCGATCATGGCTTGTTTTGTGCACGCTGTGTGAAGTGCATGTACACGAGCGATTTGCATGCTGTGAGGTGCAAATGCAAACTAAATTTGTGTACTATGTGCCGTATGTGTACAATAATATTGCTCATGCTGTGTATGGTACATGTACACTTGAATTATGCATATGTACTGTAAATGTGCGCTGACACTTGGATGCTTCTCATAGTAAATGTAAAAGTACTGTCAATATTGTGTTCATTACATGTACGCTAACACTGTGTATGTTGTCCACACTACGTAGATACTAGTACTGTGCATGGGGTGTGGTACATGGGCACTCGCTGTGTGTGCGCTGTGTGGAGTACGAATATACAAGCTCTGCACGAGATGTACACGGTACACCCTAGCTTAGCACACGCTGTGGGGACTGGTGACCTGGTTGAGACGTAACTGCTACAAAACGCGCGACGAAGTCTGCTCTGCGCCTCGCAATTTTCTACTGAGGCGATCAGCCGGTGACGAAGTCGCTCTCCAGCATGTCTCTCATTGCTCGATTTCGTATCCATGACTTGGTTCAATGCTTACCTGTCCTAACCCTACTGGTTCTACACTTGTGGAAATAAATAGCGCTGCTCACTGAAGAGCTCCAAGTTATTGTTAACTTTACCATTTGAGCTCTTCTTCAGCAAAGTAATATTCTACGCCACACTTCTCCCAGTAGCTTGTAAAATTTTATTGTAGATCTTCCTTTCTACTCATTACGACTTCTAAAAATTATACTGAAAGGTTAAAAGGGCATAATGGCATAATCTTCGAGTATTTTAAGCTACAACAGATTTATTTTTCATTTAGATCTCTGACATAGAGGCTGAGCCTGATAAGAAATGCTGACAGTGTGATCAAGAACGTTAAGAGCTGGTTATAGGAAAGTCATTGTTCTTTGCTTGTGAAAGTAGGATAGTTGTTATTATGTCATTTTCTTGACGCAAGGAAGAAGTTTTACCATTTTTACAAAAAGTATTACAATTGGAATTCCGTAACGATACACTCAGAAGGCCAAACAGCTCCTCTGGTAGTATACAAAAGACAGAAGTGGGTATAAGAGAAACTCTTCTACTCAACTCGCAGTGACGATAGTAAGAAATTCAAGTTACGACATCAGGAAATTCGCTATGACATTAAGGAATTCATATTACAAAAATTTTAAAGTAGGACGCGGTAAGTAGAAGCCACGGGTCACGCACATAGGCATCACTATGGCCGCGAGGCACGAAGACGAAACAGCCATTAATTAAAGAGGCCCCATAACGCGAGAGGTTCTACGCCATATATCGTGTTCTACGCACTGCTGCATCTAACATGCAGCACAATATAAGTAGCTTTCGAACCTACGCAGAACAGCATTGGACATTTCAACACGAGAGCAAGATGTACGTGTGATATCGGAGCATCACAGAGTCGGGAGCTAAGTGATTTTAGAAATCGTATCACTTATTCTTTGCAGCTAAACCACAACAAAAATTTACTTTGTAATCACGTTGTCAGTTAAACTGTGCTAAGTGTCTTTCCTCGCGACAAATGGAGTTATATAGTACAGCTAATGAATATTATCAATTCTCAAGTAGTTTCTTAGTGAATAGCTTTGAACCATGATTTTGTGCATTTCATCGCGCTAGCTTTCTTCATTATTTTAAAGGAAAGGCTCTATTCCTCATATACGTATAAATTTAAAGTTCGTTGGGATTTCCACACGAGCACGGAATATTTGAAAGTGAGAATTAAATTTTCACACTTAAAAATTGTGTATTTTAACGCAACATTTTGCTTCTGATGGTAAGATCATGTTGAGTAATGAATCACGATGAGTAGATGTGATGATTAAATAAAAATAAAAAATTATCAGGCATAAACTCATAATCCATGGTTACGTTTAAGGGATAGGGAAGTAAGAGGAGATTACAGCATGCATATCGCCATACTTCAAAAACGATGTGAGTTGGCGAGACATTGCGCTGCAGCTGCACACACGCTGCAGGCTGTGCTAACTTTGAGGGCCACTTCACGCTCCCTATCTCGATTCCTCATGCTTTCATGGTGCTATCTACAGGTGGTGTGCGAGTGATGCATTAGCATACGAGGGAGGAAAGCACTTGAAACATCCCGGAACTTGCAGTCAAGCGGGGAGAGTCCAAAGTTCACGCGGGAAGTCCACAAGAAGATCATCCGGGAATGCGAAATAACTGGAACTTACCATGGTTATAAATTGCGCTCACATGGAGAATATTACGTATTATTGGTGTTATGAAAATCAATCTGTATCATTATGAAAATTAATTCGGATCCTGTACATTATTCCGCAAGCTTAAAATCCATTTGTCGCATTCATCTGTTTGCCCGAAGTCGCCACGTTACATATGAATTAATTGAAATTTTAAAACGTCTGTCATGCGGTTTAAGAACAACGTTTTTATGATACGCTAAGGTATAGCACTTCTCTCACTCTGCAAGAATGTATGAGAGTATGACTTCAGAGACAGTTTATAATGTATTGCATTGATTTTGCTTAACGTTTATATGTGTACTTCGTAATTTTTCAACTTTGCTTTCATGTCTTTTTTATCGCTTTATATGTTTTTTATTTGATCTTCTTAGAATACACAGGTTTAATCTTTATACGTTGTTTTATTAACTCTAGTCGGTCACACCTATTACTGTGTCTATTTGCCTTCCTCTGTGTCCCCTTTCCATTTCCCCTTTTCCCGCTGTTCATCTATGTTTTCTTGGGAGGTTTGAATTTCTCCTTCGAGACAGAACTCTCTCTGGTCTCTTTAAGAGAGACGTGAAGTCCCGTGACTGCGCTGGCAGTCCTATCCCTTCGCCTTACGATAAGAAACTGAAGAACGATTGTGATCACAACGTAAAATTGAACATAATCGCTAAGTCATGTTCTTTAGAATTTTTTTTCATATTACCCTTGCACTGCAAATAATGAATAAAAGAACAAAGAGAACCAGTTCCTTTTCATTCCGACATCTGTTCTCATTCGAAAAAGTAACACCTCACAGTTCCGTTTGATAATTTTAGAGTTATTTTTTTTTAAATCTAGTCCAGTAAACCATCGTATCTTGGAATGTTCGTTCATTCAAACAGTAAAAGTTCTTTTTAGTGGCATGCACTCAGCATTTCTCCCTGTAATTGCTGTAGCATTTTTTTACTTTATTGACGTGAAGTTTTTAGTGTGATGCTTTGTTTTCACTCGAATGTATTTCCATTTATATTAATCTTGTATTGTATATTTCTTCCAGAAGTTGAGAACGATCGTAAAGTTTGAAGTTTCCTTTTTTGTGCATTTACTTAATTGAGAAGGTGATGGTATTTTAGTCTTTTTTGAATCGTTTGATTTTGCACATCAATTCACTGTCATGATTTGCTAGGAGCAAATTATGTACCGGCATCATTGTGTTGTATGCATACTATGGCTCTACTTTTTAAAAATAGAAGAGTCCAAATGGAAATCGCCTCCACTTTTACTGCGCAAAGACATCAGCATGCCTCCCAACTGTTCTTCTAATATTGACTATTGTTATTGTAACTAAAGGACTACAACAAGGAAACCAAAAAATCCCTTTTCTTAAATAGAATCACAGGTTATCAACAAAGGTTATCTGCTCAAGTTTGACCTTTTTTCTACCATAGAGGAGCGTCACAACACATTTTTTGGTCTTGGAAAAGAATGTTTAGCATCTAGTCTTATTTACTTGGATTTATTGTTACCTTCCTTCAGAGACTGATCTTACAGTGCGCAAAAACGAATAAATTGTCTCTTCTGGATCTCATACTCGTATGTTGACATCCCAAGTCACCTCCTACATACTCAACCACGATACTTCAAGACTGATTTTTCATTCGATTTTTGGATCCCCTTTGATTTGTTTTTCCGTCGATTTCATTGAATTTGAAATTCAGAGCCTACAAATCAAGCTCGACCTTTTTCAAGACTTTTCATATAGATTGGCCGCTCACTTTTTTGACGGCCACTCTATTCGTTCGAAGTTTCCCTTCATGAATCTCAGTCAAATGATCAAATATCAACCACCTCAGTTGAGGATTTCTTCCTGATTTCTTTCAAAAATGCTGCAAAGCTTTCGATCAAAATTTCGATGATGAAGAAGAAGCAGATGCTCATTTTTCATCCTTCTAAAATTACGTTTGCCCTCGTATGACCATTAAAATCATTTGTTTTACGACCGCGTTTCAGCACTACATACCATGAAGCGTGACCTTACATGACAATAGGTGAAAGAAACTGGAGGAGAAAACAACGCATTCAAATTATTCAGTTATTTGATAAGTATTCTCTTTGTTTTTGGTTTAGAGTGTATAGATACACTCTAAATTAATTTCCTTTGAAACACATCATTTTCTTTCATCTTTCGGAAAAATCAGGCTACGCTAGAACTCCAAAAGTTCATCTTTCAAATATTGTATGCCGACACTCATCACGTCTTCCTGCACCTAAACTTGCACTAATGTTGAGGAAACACAAAGTTGCGTCCGCCGTGACCTCATCGTTGACGTCGGACTCGTCAGGCTCTTTTGTAGTCTCGATGCTCGCGATCCTCCCGCACAAGCTGCGCTAAAATTGAATGCAAACGTTCGTACACTGTTTCATCAGAGTGCTCAATTCAATTTCACGTACGAATCTTTCAAAAATTTAACAGAGGCGAAAGCCCTAGTCATTTTTTTAAAGTTAAAATATTCGTCGTTTTTAAACTACACAAACCAAAGAATAGCATTAAGAAAAATACACTTCCATTTGTAATGATCAGCAAATTGTCCTTTCGTCAACACCGGGGAATTCGTAATACCCATAATACCAACTTTCCTTTTTTTCATCAGGATATTGCTGATTTAAAATGACTCAATTTCTTTTGTCTCCAGAAAACTTGTTCCTCTCTTCCAACTTGAGATGTGCAATAGGATTGTTGGCATGTGTTGCAAAAAGAGTTTAAATCATCACTTCGATTCAAATGCTCCAACCGACGCATTCCTGTACTGAAAATTCTTAATATAAATTCATACACATTAACCGGCATGTCTTAATACAATTATCACGTACGTCGCTAAATAGCAAGAATTGTCGCCAAATCGCGCAACCGCATGTGTTCATTTGCAACTTTTGCATGCATATTTTGTAGCTATTTTTTTTCTTTTAAACTATATCAATCTGTCGCACTGTTTTCAGTCTATCTCCTGTACGAATATTTCAGTATAATTAATTTGGATAAATAGTGAATGAAAACTTGAAATGTTTTAAGTGCTTTGACTGTAACTTGATTTTTTTAATGTTGGCTTTAGGAAGTTAGAATCCAGCTTATTTTTGCGCTTTAGATTCAAGACCTCTTTTATTCGAGAACACCTGCGATGCAGTCGTAAAATTTATGAAGCAGAAGAATGTTTATAATTTTATAGCAGAATAATTAAAAATTCTGACGCTTGCACTCACAAGACGCTTTGTAAAAAGCAAGCGTAAACTTATTTTCCAGTAATAAAAACGATATTTCAGTGCATAATATTGTTATATTTTTGACGAATATGATTATGTATGGATATTTAAAAAATGGAGAACATGTGATTTGGCAATACTCGATGACAGTATCGGAATAATTTCTACTGAGAAAATTATTTTGATGTTCGAGCGGGCAACAAAGCATCGACCAAAGTCTCAATCAATCTGTTAGTTCAATAATTGAACGAAAAAATTCACATAGAGCGTTGAGAGTTGAGATTACGCGGGACGGGGTACAGACCACTCTGTTACTGTTCAAGTTGAGGTGAGATGGGCACGTCAAGCAAAAGCCGAAGCGATGTTTATTTTACGAACACAAGCTATTGAGCAGAGATGTTAATTAACATTTATCATATGTTACACCAGAGATGTACAGTGGAAATTAGATCTCCATAGCGATCCATGAGTGAAGAGGCGAAGAAAATTATCCAAACGGGGAGGTACTAATAAAATATCCTTTTCTGAATAGGCTAGCCCCAAGGCGGAATTTAAGATCAAGAACATAATCTTTGGCTGGAATAATGGTAGGTGTCCTTCGGTTGGAGGCGTTAGGAAGAAAATAGTAGGTTTTTCAGAATAGATGGTTATTTTAGCGGAACCGTCGTACGTAGTGAAACTCAGTGCGAAAGAGCGAGAAAAAACGGCACTACTTAGAAAGAATAAAGGTATTCTGACACCTCACGAATGAGGTAGACATTTTAGGGATACTTTTGGGAGTGAAGTGGGGATTAGCTTCTTTAAATAGACTCTGAGTGTAATTGAATTTTGAAATATGAATGATGAAAATTAAATGCTAAATAGAGCGGTATACAATACTGAGAGATTGTGGTGATGGATAGGCTTATAAAATTTAAATGTTGAAGCGAAGAAATGTGAGGGAAGCGCAAGGGTTAGTCAAAAGCGAAGGCATGAGCATCGAGCTTTCGGAAAGGATCTAGAAGAAAGGATTCGGAGGAGGCATATAAGAGGGTGCTCGACGACTAAGGGGATCTTTTCTTTAATTTAGAGTGTGTCTAGGAGTGCTGCTCGCCACTGTGAAGAACTTGGTCAAAACGGGAAGCATTTGGCCGCTTGTGAAGCGCAACGGCATGCCAGTGCACCATGCGCATCGCAGCACCAGTACCCAGCACCACCAAACCACAGCGCACCATTGTACTTAGTAATCGACGCACCAGAGCACAGTGTGCAACAGCACCAGAGAACTAGTCTATCCAGAACCAGAGGACCAGTTCACCATACCCATTGCAGCACCAGTACCCTATACCACCATACCACAACGCCCCAGTGTACCCGAGCATCAGTTTACTACAACACCTGGCCTACCAGTAGGATAGTAGGGCGGTGCCCTACTTTTGACGACGAAGTGAAGGAGACGGAAGAGAGAGACAACGACGGGGCAAGTTAAAAGTGAACGAAGAAGCAAGTTGAAGGGTGAAGTTATGAGTGAAATTCAATGTTTCGTTTCAATATGAATTAAAAGTATTGTGATACCGTGTTTCCTTCGGAGGCCACGCAACAAAAATGCGGTGTAAAGCGTTCAAGGATTGCGCCAAAAATTTTTAGAATTCAGCATGTGTTTTTTTCTTATAGTGTGGCTCGTATTTCAATTATGATATCGAGATCTAGAAATTACATCTCCAAACTCTTTCTTCTGCTGGGGTCAACTTTGAGTCGATGAATTATTGTGGGGATCTTTAATTTATTATGTGGTTGTGTTAGGTTGCGCGCTCATTTAAAAATTTTTCCTTAATCACAGATTTACTTTAAAATAAAGTTGTTGAATCTTCAGTTACTCGTTATTAACCCCACATTGATCAACAAATGCAGAGTAGAAAGATCACTTTGTTTCATGTGTCATCTCATAACGTTGTACATATAACGTTCTGAAGCCTCAACACATCGCATTACGTAGTACCAACACTTCAAAACCAAGGAGCACACATCATCTAAAATTCCAGACGTCGACGCCGAAAGATATTCGTTTAAAAATTTTCCTTTGTCATAATTTAATTCAATTCTCTTAGGAAAACTATACAAGATATTACTGTTAATAAAATTAAATTTGAATCAGTGTTTTTAACACAAATCAAACTCTTATACATTATCATTAATCGACTTTACTTGCTTGTGAGGCTCGATTTTAAACATCACATAACCGAGATGACACAATACGGTCTCGATATCCTTGCAGGCGCGACCCTCATCTGAGAAGCGAGGCATTCTGCAGCACAACCGTAACTGAGGGAGGTTTTACCTTTCCTCTGCCTGCCCTTACGGGCTTGGGCGAGGAACACATGATTGTCATTGAAAATTTGAGTGACGTGCTAACAACTTATAATCCCTTAAAGTTCCCATTCTAAACTTCAACCGGGAACCCACGAGCAAAGAAAAGTGTCATTTTTTACTTGTGTTCACGTGAGTCCTATTGAGTCCATCTAATTTCCCGCTTAGGATTATGGTTGACGAATAGGACTGTCTTTGATTCGCGTAGTATTACCTTTGATGCGTAGAATGATTGTAGATGCATTAGATTCTTTTAATGCACTAGGCATATTTATGTTGTGATGGGTAATTCCGTAATTCTCTTCTTTTAGGCTATAACCGTTCAATGTAGCTCATGTTTTCATAATTTCGCGTTAAAGATAGAGTTGTAAGTTGTCGATGATGTTATAAGAGTTGATAATGATTCAAACTCTCCCATTCCTTACGATAACAATAATAATCACCTTACCATGCAAATATACATCTGAGTTATTCAACAGATTTTCTCATTAGAGACTGGTGGTAGTTTACTAAATAATTAGTGAAAGAAAATACTTCATGATTGATATGATGAGGACATCCGACCTTGAAAATCAATAATAAATAATGAGATCCCAACAAAAGAAGTGCAGAACAATGGTCGCAGAGGTGTAATTACATAAAAATATATAACAATGAAGGCATTGCGGTGAGATTGGAAATTGATAGATAAAAATCGAGACCATAAAACTCAATTTCTCATATCTCTCTATCTTTCAATTCTCTCTGTCTTTGTACCTTTCCATTTTAATTTTTTAATTTTTTCTTTTTCACTATCGAGGGTTTAAATCCCTTCTTCAAGCCTGACGTTCTCTTTACATAAGTAAGGAGAGCGTTTAATGCTCCGTAGCACGTAAACGATGGTGGTGAAGTGCCGTAAGTGGTTGAACATGCAGATAGTTTTTGATCTTAGCGAACAGAAGTGAATTCTGAGTCATACAGAGTTTATTTTAAGTTGATTTGGACATGCGACGAAAAAACAGTGATAAACACAACCAACGACGACTTGCCGTAAGTAAAAGAACGCTGAAAATTTATTTGGCAATTTTCTTGAAAGAAAATAGTTTAAAAAAGGAAATATAACGTAGATGTGTAGTGTTCGTAATTAAGTGAGAATGAATGTGATAATCTATTAAAGAACTGAATGTATATTTATCTTAACTTGACGAAAAAAATTTTGAAATTAATTTAAATGAAATGTCTCTCCCACATTTTTCTATCAAGATGTCACAATTACCTGACGTCTAACTTGGTTGAAGAAAGTCAACTTTTTGGATGAACGGGAGTGAGTTTAGAAAGAAGTTATACAGGGTGAGCCTAAAGGGTATACAGTCAATCGTAATAATATTTTCAGTTCAGTGGAGGAAATAAATACAACCAGCTCAGAAGGCTGACAAAAATTTTGATTCCGAGTATATGTCCTTTATACTGGCCATATCGTGTTTTTAATATATTAATGCTTAGTTTTTAACATTCTCTTTTACCGTAAAATAGACCGGCTAACTCTTCACCAGTGCAAGTTTCTTGTGGAAGGAAAGAGACGCACATACGTGATGGATGAAACAATGAGGAGGTTCTTCAGGTATTATGACTTCACGCCGACTCGGATAATTGTTCGTAAGGGGACAGCGAAACGAACTCTTAATAACTGGAACACAGGAAGATCTGAACAGCCTCAAATTGGAAGAAATGAAGCTAACATTGAGATGGTGAAAACTGTGATAGATGAAAATGAAGTTCGTTCGACCAAAAAGATCTTAGCTTTCCAATGTTGACTGTATTTACTTACTCACCTGAACTGAAATTAAGTTTGCAATTTAAAGGATGTATACTTTGTTTGCCTACCCTATATTTGCACACATAACAACAACATCTTTAGCATCAGTTGTTTAAAAATTTCATTCAAATGATTAAATAAGAAGTAAACTTGAAAACATTGCAACATCTAAAAAAAAAATGGGATTAATGGAACATACATTAACCTAAGCTCTGGCCAAACTCGAAATATTAAATAGAAAAACAACATTAATTTGCAGAAGAGTGTTCGAATATTGATTCATATATTTCGTAATAAGGAGATGAGCAGCCATCTTGGAAAAATCGTTCGAGAAATTTGCGGCTCTTTCGAGCTCCAACGAATTCTGACGTCGGAATGAGCTAATTGGAATAAGCATTTGAAGAAACGCTTTAGAGGTGTGTAATTATTTGCGTAATGAGTGCAATCATTATGCGCTGCATTATCTGAAATTTTTTGGTTTAATCTGTCTCATGTGAGTAATGAATAATATGTAAAGGTAAGATCATGTTGGAATCTTATTAATAAAAAACAAGTAAGAACACAATCGAAAATATTTTTAGTAGGAAAACGTTCGGCATCGCTGCTAAGAAGGCCAAGGGAAAGATTAGTTCTCAAGATGTGTCTCAGCTTGTGTGCAAGGGTGAGCACGATTGTCAACGAATCATCGACTTTGGGTGTCAACCTAGGCCTTAAAATGTCATAACTTGAAGAAAGAAAAATACGATGACTGTGAGGAATTAGTGTTCTCCAGCTAGACAATAAGTAAGAGGGTAGAAACAGAAGTGGCCAATCGACGAGGTCTAGACTGAAGAAAAGTTCACTCATTGAACTGATTTCATTATAAGGTGGAGTTGAAAAAAAATACATGAAAAAACTTTCAGAATTCGAAGTCAGCTCAGAGCGATACCTCTCTGAATGTGGGACACGAATAGACGTGTGTGTTATCATAAAATTTTACTTGTTGGAGAGCGGAAGAGTTTAAGAGAAAATAACGGAGATAAAATTACACACTTTTTGAGTGGATAAATCGTAAAATGGTAACATCTGTCAACGTGCATTGATTTTGGTTATTGTTGAAATAAATGTCAATAATGATGATTGATCACAAGAAAAATACGTCTTGTTCATTATAGAGGTAAATAGATTCAATGCGATGGAATAAGTGAATACAAATTTCTTATAGATTGACAAAAGAATGTAGGAAACTCATTAGTGTAAATTTTGTGACCAGATACGTCATGGCTTGTGCTAATACCACAACTTATCAACTTAATTAATGGCAGAAAACTCAGAAAGCTCACGGGTCGGGTAAGTGGACGAAATTATCTGAGTACACAACATCCCGATTACGTTAATCAGCTTGAAAGGTTTTTGTGATAGAGATAAAAATTCTGAAAAATCATGAAGAAAATAAAATAAAGATTCATAGAAATCTGAAATAAAATCAAAATAATTACTGATGACATTTCGTGGATAGTAAATAACTTGTAGTTTGACTTCCACGAGGCAGGTTTCATGTCGTGATATATCTCCTTTACCTGCCTTTGCTTCAACTACTGTCATCGTAAAAGAAACATCATTCAGAGAAATTTATATTCTGCTGGTCAAATTCAAGAACTGATGTCGGAATAAACATGAACAGAATGAGCATCTAAACGTGGCATAAGAAAGTTGGAAAATTGTGAATGGGTTGCATTCATTGTGAACATGTGTTTTCCTTTTATGTGTTTGCCGTTTATGCACATTTGCACTCCAATTGTTGTGTTAAAGTCTGCGGTCCCTTAGTTCCATTTGTCAAAAGATAATATTCGTAGTCTGGGAGGTAAAACGGCCGACTAAGAATTAGGATTTCAAGGGTGTTATAATAAATGTTGGATACCAAATTATAATCGCGTGTTCTCCGCGTAGCGATCGTGTCATAGGATATAATTTACTAAGTACACTTTCGTGAAATATTAAATCGTGTAAGTCCCAAGCATAGCTAGCGAACAGGCGCTGCCTCAAAAAAAACGAAAACCATAAAAAACGGTCATGGAGATGTGAGCCTGTTGGTCACACGAACTTAATGAGTATCCGTAATAAATTTGTATTTTTTTCAGGCTCATTGTAGTGTAACAGTTAATTCATTATTCATTGTTTCTCGTGATTATTACATGATCATTTGTGCATTCAGTGGAAGAGTTCCATTCCTCTAATCCGAGATTCTCTTGTTAATGTAAATTAACGAGGGCCAAACGTCTCGTGACATGTACGAAGAATCAATGTGGAAAAGTACACGATACTTGACATTTTAATTACAAATGGTCTTGATTTTAAATGATGTAAATTGGCGGGCCAATGTAATATCATCCACTGCTGTTTGATTCAATTTAATGTTAAGTTTTCAACCATGTCATTAATTGATTGATGGAGGACCAATTGTAATAGCATGTTTATGTGCGTGGTGATTGTGTCCCCGGGAACTATTTGTGAGGGTATATTTTATGTAAATTCCATGGAGCGTATTATGTTGTTCCAAATATACGATCTAGTAAACAGGTCCTGTCGTTGAAGAGTCTGTAAGGAAGCGATCGGAAATACGGTTTTGGAGTTGTACGTCAATTAAGGGGCGAAACTCAGTGAGTACCCGTCCTAAATTACATAATTTTCATTTCACATGATAATTTAGGGTATACATATCTTAATGCTGTACTTTCCATTACACTCCTGCAATTTGCAATCTTTCTGTTTTGTATGAGATGTGCATCTCCTCCATCCGATATTCTTGCGTTAACGCAAGTTGGCAAGGAAAACAAAGAACTCGCGGCACATTAGTTCACTGTTTCAAAAAAAGATTTATCACTATCACTCCGAACGACATAAATTTGTGTATTCCAAAATAAAAAGGAATAAAGATGAATGTGATATAGGGATTGAGATTTGAAAGCCGTTTACCTCACTTATTCTCATACATTGTACTATGTGCAAGCATTGGAATTTATTTCAGTGTTAATTTTTATTTTAGATGAGAGTGTTGTAGAGTGATTTTTGTACAGTTAGCGACGAAATTATTCATCCACACCTCGTCTTTCAAAACTTTCTAGAATTACTCAAAAACTATTGTCGCCACAGGCATAAGATTTTCACAGAGTGTGAAGCACATATTAGTGACAATAATACGAAGTTTCTAGAACAAGACATCATTTTTGAAAGATTTAACAAGTTGAACTTCAGAAACACGATAAGACAAAAGTATTCATTCAGTAAGTAACATTACACTTTATTGAGGTGATTCTACCATTTGAGTACATTTTGATAATCAATAACGTGACCTTTTGTACAAAATTCTACATGTCGATGTAAATTTAGATTCAAAAATGTATACATTAGATACCTATGGCTGACACACGCGACAATATTTTTGATCTGAACTTCGAAGACGTGACCACAGCTGACCTCAGAACGCAACAAGTTTGAACGGCAGATTCCTCACTAACCGACCACTGTTCACTTCATCTAATCCTCAGTGCTGTGCGAGCGCAATTAGGCAGCGTAACGTTTCGGTTACTTTTTGGGCTTAGGTTCACGTGCTGTACTACTGTATTGTCGTACTGTTTTGTGCGCTTTAAACATCGTCACCGCCTCTGTAGGCTGCCTGTCCGGA
>JACJUY010000451.1:23199-36847 GCA_014220935.1 Platorchestia sp. MABIK | reverse complement strand
GCAGGTGGCTCACTGTTGCGTGACAGGTGGCTCACTGTTGCGTGGCAGTTGGCTCACTGTTGCGTGGCAGGTGGCTCACTGTTGTGTTACAGACAGCTTGTTTTTGGAGAGCCATTCTCCAAATACATTATGTACTATGAAAAAAGAAAAACTGTGTATTTCCAAAATCTTTGCGCAAATTCTCAACATGTTAGTTATTAAGAGTTTCCTAACATAAAGGTCCCTATATTTAGTTGGTGGAAATGCCCCAGAAGGTCCTCTAATGTCCATGACAATGGTTGAGAAAACTTATAGCAACAGAGTAAAATGTGCTTTCTTGGCATGTTATGCGACTGAACACGCAAAACCCTGAACACTCTACAGGCAGATGAAAAAGAAAACGTTGAGACATTTGTTCCTCGGAACATAACATGCTCTAATCGGCGTGAATATATTTACCACATATCTAATTTAAAATATCATCTATGTATTAATACGCTTAAAACTAAGTTCGTAGGGAACGATCCACACCCAATAGACTGAATAGGATACGATAGGTCGGTTATGTTAGGTTAGGATATCTATTATTTTATATTATCATTTTTAATCATTTTCTTATTTATTTTTGGTCATCATTTTTAAACTTTTTTTGCTTTTTTTTCTAATTTAAATTTTTATTCATCATTTTTTCATGTTTTTTACTTATTTTTTTTTAAATTTACATATTTCGTTTTCTGCTTTTCATTTTTTCATTCTTTGATTTTTTCTTTGCTATTTTTAGTTTTTCCTTATGTATTCAAGCTTTTTAATTTTGTTTCATTTTTTATTTCTGTATATCATTTATTATGTGCATTTTCATTACCTTTTTATTTATCATTTTGTTCACATTTTTTTCCTTTTATATGTTTGTCACTTGATCATTTTTTTAAAATCATTTTATTTTATAATTTTCATTTTTTGTTTATTCATTTATTTATTTATTCATATTATTTTAACTTTTAATTATTGTTTTTACTTTTTAATGCACTTTTTTAATAAAATTTTTAATTTGTTATAGTTTCATTTTAATAATTTGTAGTTTTTTCATTTCATTTATTTTAATCGTTTGATTATTTGTATTTCTCATTTTTTTCATAAATTATCATTTTACATTTCTAAATTTGTTTCTCAATTTATCATTTTAGTTGTCTCAAATTTTTGTTTTATGATCTAATTTTTTGTTTTTTTCTATTGTTTATTTATTCCATGTATTACTTTTTAAATTTTTAATTTTTTTCAATTCAACTTTTTTTATTTTTTCAACTTTTAATTTTAACTATTTCAGCGTTTTTTCATTATTTTATATACAAACACTTTATTCAATTTTTTTAATTTTTTATTTATTCACTTTTTAATATATCAAAATTTGTGCTTCTCTTTTATATATGATTTTTTACTTACTCTATTTTTATTTTTTTTATCGATTGACGTTTTAACACTTTTAAAACTAAGTTCTCGTGTAACGCTCTCTTTCGAGTTTGTGGTATCATGGATACCGAATTCTTGTGTGTCACATTAAAAGATCGCCTTATATGCATTGATACTTTTGACATTTTATCAGGTTAACAGTTTGGGTAATGTTTATGACATTTTTTCACGAGTCCATGCTTTTTTTATGTTTGACATATTATCAGGATAACTGTGGTTAGGATAGGATAGTAGGACATGTTCGTTTAGGAAGGGTTAGGTTAGAATATGTTATGTTAGAATTTGTTAGGTAATGTTGACGAAATTTTTTCATGCGCCCACCTGGCTAATGGGGACCTCATCCCCTGGACTTCACCAAATTTTTCAAATTTCGCTGTACACATTTCTATTGCAACTAAGGGGCAAAAATGCATTCAGATACATAAAATTGAATTCTGAGCTCACTTGCTTCAATAAAATTTTAGGATTTTCACAATAGAAAAAAAGTAGCGCGAACATATGAAATGATATATATTAGCGTAAAGTATTACTCCTTCAATTTTCAACGTAGAAGCATGATTTTGATCTCAGACAACGAAAAAAGACTGTGGCAACTTGAAACTGAAGGATTTTTTAAAATTTCGAATTAGAAAAAGTGATTAATTTGTTTGTTTGAACAATTTTTTAATTTTCATAATTTATCATATTTCAGGTTTGTTGCATTTCTGTTGCAACTAGGGATACGAAAATGAAAAACGATATATAAAGTTGAATTCCCAACACATTTGCTTCTATAAAATTTTTCGATTTTCGCAATAGAAAAAATGTTATTTTGCGAACATATAAAATTGTACATATTTGCGCAAAACACTCCCCTTCTACAATTTTCAACGTAGAAGCGTGATTTTGGTCTCATTCGAAGCGGTATGACAATGAAAACAGCGTAGCGGTATCATGGATACCGAATTCCTTTGTGTTACATGAAAAAATCGCCTTTACATGCATTGATACATTTGACATTTTATTGGGTTAACAGTTCAGGTAATGTTGATGAAAATTTTTCACGGGTTCGTACTTTTTAATGTTTGAAATATTATCAGGATAGCTTCGGTTGGGATAGGGTAGTAGGATATGTTAGGTTAGGATTGGGAAGAATATGGGTTTGGGTAGAATATTTTATGTTTAAAAATTTCGAAATAAAAGTTTCAAGTACCTTGAAATATCAACGAATTTAGTAAAGTGTTGGAATTTTTCGTTAAGCTAGCGTCTTCTTCTTCAAGTTAATATGAAAATTTCACACTCAAATGCTAAAATGCTTTGCGAGGGAAATTTTCAATATTGAAAATTAAGTTTTTAAATTTATGAAGAAATCATTAATAAGTTTTTGCCCGAACTTATGATAAACGGAGCTAAGGTTAGAAAAAACTTGCTCAAGCTGAAAAGAAAGTTTTTGAATATGTTCTTACGAACAGAGTTACTTAATCTTGAGATTACGTAATGTTGAGCAGCATTTTCAATATAAGAATGGCGAAGCTTTCCTGCCGAAGAACACTGTGCCAACAGTTAAACATGGAGGGGGATACTGATGTTTTGGGGTTGTTTTGCTGCATCGGGTGCTGAAAAATTGGTTGCAATTGAAGGGAAGATAAACTCTGATGACTATATTTCTATTTTGGACGAAAACCTGAAGGTATCAGATAATAGTTTGTGACTTGGAAGGCGGTGGATATTTCAACAAGACAATGACCCAAAGCACACGGCCAAATCTACAAATAACAGGCTCCAAAGAATTAAGATTAATGCGCTGCCATGGCCTTTGATGAACCCTGATCTCAATCCCATTGAAAATTTGTGGCAGGAGTTAAAAGTCAACATCAACAAGAGAGCTCCAAAGAATCTTCAGGAATTGAAACGCATCGCCATTGAAGAGTGATGGAACAATATTTCATCTGAAACTACGGAAAAGCTTGTCAAAACTATAATAAAAGGCCTTTAAATGTTATGAAGATTATAGGTCACGTTATTGATTATATAATTATTGAAAATGTACTCAAATGGTAGAATCACGTGAATAAAGTGTAACATTACTCACTGTATGAATAATTTTGCCCTATCGTTTTTCTGAAGTTCAGTGTGTTAAATCTTTCAAACATAATGTTTTGTTCTAGAAACTTCGTATTATTGTCACTTACATGTGTTTCACACCCTGTGAAAACCTTATGCGTGTGGCAACTATGGTTTTTGAGTAATTCTAGAAAGTTTAAGTGAAAAGCCCACGATCTTAATAAATAATAATTAGGATCCCGCATTCAATGTATAGAAGCGAATAATATCCTAGATGATTAAGATTATACAGACAAGAAGTACATTGTGATAGAGGAAAGAGAAAGAAGTGTCTGATAACTGGAAATTGGAGTCCCCCGGTTGCGTCGTGGTGATGATGTGAAGAGGGTAACATGGTGATGGTAAGGCGTAGCGTCGTTTGGCGATGTTGTAGAAGGAAATAGCACGAGAGGCAGATTGTGGAGTTTATTCTAAGTTGTGCTTATCCGCGAGAATATATCTTTAAGTGCGGTTCTTTTCGAGGAGATGAAATTCGCTGGCCAGACGTAGCATTTCAGTATTCCTCGTAGCGATTCCTTTATAAGTATAGATGTATGGCGGTTATATCATGAGGATATAACAAATTAAATATTATGAGTCAAAGAATGGCGTTCATCATAATAAGAAACAATCACAGCTATTAATGTATTTTAGATGTTCAAACAGGGAATTTTACTTCTCCAATTTTTTATGTAAAAAGAAAACTTACCTAGCGGAAAGAAAATTGGTGCCATTAATATTTCGTATTTTTTTCGGAGGAGCGGGATATGTAGTGAAACGATTGTAAAAGTGCACGAAAAAACGGCTTTGCTTGGTAGAATTAGAGTATTCTAAAAAGTATAGAATTAGAGTATTCTAAAAAGATGAGGGGGTAGAAATCGCCTTATGGAGGAGGGAGATGCTTGGGGTAGCTGTGGAGGGTTAAGGAAAGGAAAGCTTCCTTTTAACAGACTCTGTACGTTTAACTGGACCTTGAAATATGAGCAAAATAAATGCAACGCTAAAATATACGGGGTAGAAAACGAAAAGAGATAAGACTAGTACAGATGCTTATAAAATCTAGATATTCACGCAAAGCTACATACGTCGAGGGTGGTATGAGAGCTGTCTACTAGAGCGCGAGAGACCGCATGAGCGAGCCAGACCAGTGTGTGCGGACGATTTAAACGTCGCCGGGAAGTGGGAGGTATTCTTTACAGTATGCCTCAGACAGCGTGTCACACGAACGTTGTACTGACAGACGAGATCTAAAAACCAGAGTTGATCAAACGGGAGGTACGTCATTAGTTAAAAATATTGAGTATTTCATCTAGGGAGTGAATAGAACGAAAGGAATATTTTGTGCATTATTGGGGAAATGTCAATTAGCAATTATGACTGAAGATGACGTTATTCCTGCATTTATACAAATGAATGAGACTAGAACTGAATTAACTGAAAGCTTGAACGAAGTCCCCGACTTTGATATGATTCAAGATGGCGTCGCCAATCCTCACCGGTTGTTACAACGTAAAAAATTCGAAGAGTCATACAGGAATGCAAAGAAATTAAAATTAAATTCTCTAATAAATTAGAATAGAAAGTGCTGATATTGAGAATTAGTAATTTGTTCCAAATAAGGGTTTGACCGTAATATTCATCTGTTCAGGCCTGGAATACGCAATCACCATCGCAGAAAAGAATGTGTTATTCACGAGGGGATTTAATAAAAATCCGACCTACAATCGTTCCATTTTTGCATTCAGTAAAACGCAGCGAGTCGTCACTGTAAACGGTGACTCTTCCAATGTAAAGTGAGCATGGTATTTAAATGTGGTGATCTAGATATTACGTCTCCAACTTTTATACTCTGCTGTGTTCTTCTTTGTGTCCGGGGTCTTGTAATTGATTATCTGATTGTACTATGATATGTTGCGCGCTAATTCAGAACAGTATTTTTTCTTACGTGTTTACTTTAAATAGAATAATTGAATCTTTCGGTTAATCGTTCTCATTTCACTACAGCTGCACTCTTTTTACTGACCACTCCTGCCTAAGTTCGAGAAGTTACTATTGCTGCCCTGCATGTTAGCTGCAGCACTACGTGGAGCTGTTCAACAAGCTCATTGCAGAAATTCCTTTACGCTGCTATTTTTGTGAGGCTCTCCTGTCATTTCTGCTGACGCAAGCATACAAGGCGCCAGTGCGCTGAGTGCAGGTGAGTCACCGCCACTGCAGGTGTTTTTGTTTTACTATTGACACCTGACTGCTGTGCCTCCTGCTTCTAAACTCCCATTCTGATGTGTCAAGTGCATTGGTGCAATTTCATACAGTTGGAAACAATATTTTTTTGTTAATGTTTTTAATAGCACGTATAAATTGCAGTGTATCGTAACAGTGAACCCCCTGCCACACAACAGTGAGCCGCCTGCTACTCAGCAGTGAGCCGCCAACAACGCTTAAGTGAGCCGAACACAACACAAAAGTGAAGGCACAACAAAAAGCACAAATTAGTAAATTACAATTCGATAACAACAGATAGCAATAACTTATAATTTAAACCTAATCAATAGCTACCTATACACAGACTGCGATCAAATCGTAAGCTATTACCGACCTAACTGTGAATGAATTGAATTTTTGTAAAACTGTGCAAATCTCAGAGAAAAAAATGCGAGAAAGACAAATGAGTTAAAAGTGTAAGCTTTTGTGCGCCCACCTACAGGGAAAGAACTGAAAGCCTTTCAGACCTCCATTTTCATTTTGTGAAGTTCTGAAAATAATATAGAACGCTCCTATTAAACTTTTAGAACGAAGGAAGTACAAACGTGTTATTAAATGCGATCAAAATGTTATCAAGAATTAAAGATTCTAACGACATTTTTCTCCGGCTCATCAGGTGTTTAGAAGTTATTCAAATGTGTGAAAGAAGCTTCCTTGTTTGGAAACTGAATATGAATGTTATAACTTTATAGCCAGACATGTGCTTAATTAATTAATTAATTAAGGCAGTACTTAGCTTGAAGTGAATGCTTTTGTGCTACCATCGTATACGAGGTTTTATCAGATGCCAAACCTAGCAGGCTTCCCAGGCAATCAATGCGGTGCTCTAGTCTGTCCTCCACGATGTTCCAAGACGACAAACGTTAAATAGTAATGCTTAGTCGTTTTTTCTTGTCTTTGACTGAAGGTATGATTCCTTAACGCCGCAGCAGGCGTACACGCTCTCACTTCTTCTCAGACCTGCGGGTGATGATACGATCCCTAAGAGAAGAGTACCCCCAGAATGTCGAATTTTCTTGAAATATTGATTTTTTAGCTGCTATAGGCAGGGTGAGATGTCAGGTACATCCTGTGAAAAAATGAAGTTCGTACGTTCATTGGTTCGCCCGCTACGGGGGTTTGAAGTATGGGGGGGAAGGGGAGGGGGAAGTGGTATTTTATCATGTTACACCTCCCCCTTGGCACTTTATTCACGGCTTGACATTGCTATGTCATCTTCTATGTCTCTTTATTACTGTATAATGATTTCAAGGGTCCTAGCTGACCCAACCAATAACAATGAAGAAAAATTGAGATTGTTTATGTTTCTTTGTTTTTCTTTGTTTACCTTATTTTGCAGGATTGGAATGTGGGGTTTCAAAATGCATCTCCTCCTACAGTTTTTGAGCTGCAGGAATGATTTTAGTATCATTGTATGCGGAATGACGTGGGCATTTCAAAAACTTGACAGGATATTCGAAATTCATGTTTTATCAAAAGTTGTGACGTCATAAGTACCTCATTTTTCGAAAATGGGCATGCCTTCGATTTTTTTTTTAATACTTCCAAACTGAAAGTTTTCTAAATTCCATTCAAGTTTTGGAATGTACAAGTGTTTTCGCATCCAATGACATTAAAATCATCACTTTTACTCAAGAACTGTAGGAGGAGATGCATTTTGAAAAACCCCCCTAAATCTCGTTTTCTATGAATATCTCGTTTTCTTTAGAGAAAATTGCATTTTTTTGTTGAAGACAAACGATTCCAAATTGCATTTCCTTTCAGTATATCAAATTTCATTGCTTTAGGTTCAATATTAAAAAAAATCTTCCTCAAGAGGTACTCTTTCCCTAAGCGAGTCTGGTCATTCATCTCAGCCACAGCTTGGAGGTCCATGGAAGAGTGATAGATAGTACTAAAAATAGGAAAGAGAAAATATTTCATTTTTTAACCAAATTTCCAATATGGTTAATACACAAAACGTATTGCATTGTTTTTAAAATGTTTCTTAACCTAGAGGTTCTTAATAGGTAGGTAAATGTCATAAAAGCTATGTCAGTGTTGGATTGAAACTATTTGAAAAAATAACATAAATAGATGGATTCCCTCGGGTACTCCAATCAAAGTTTGAAAAAGCTTGAAATCACTGGTCTCAAAAAGAAGGCGGGAAACGTTGGAGACATGACATCTATTTTCATTAACCTATGAGCTTCGCGATTCCGAGATAGCATCCGATATTGTTGAAAGTATTACGGGCAAAAATATTATTGTGCATCTAAACTTCTAACTGCTTATGATTAAGAAAAACAGAACATGAGGGAGCCTTCAGTGCATGCAGAAGGCCATTAAAGAATTCAGTTATTTCAGCCAACATGCACCGTAATCTGGTCATGTTTATGTGAATGTATAAGCTCGTAACTTTATGTACTTTTAGCTCATAAATTCATTCACAATTGCCACCCGCGGCACCCGTCACATTCTAACAACGGAGCTCCAATTATTCCAAATTCTTCAAAGAGGCAGAAAAATAATGTTTTTCGGGGAAGTTGTTATAAAATGCCCTCGCATCGGATTTTAACATTTTCTAAATTTGAAGTTAGTTATTTCTATTTTATATAAATATCATAAAAAGTGTTCTAGTGTCTATACTTGTCAGTAGTTGAATCAAGTGCGAGAAAAGCAGAAAAATTGTGCTTTCAAATTTTTCTGTAAGGGAAAGAATGCATGAAAAGGTCTAGAAAAGGCCTTTCGTCCAGAATGATAGACGAGAAAAATAACAATTTTTCAGAAACGCCTCGAAGGACACGGCCTTTGCATCCATGCGTGAGCCGGAACGATTCCCCAATAGTGACTAATGCTGAAGAGAGTACGATGAGTGAAAATAAACAATGGTGACTATAAAAATGGTACACTGATGAGTCATTTAATACTAGGTTGATACTTGGCTCGAAGATGATTTCTGCAAGACTAATCTTTAAATTGTAATTCTAAATAATACCGTCACAAACTATTTTCAGGTAATGGATTAAGTTTCCCAATGTAATTTTCAAAAATCATTGTACAAGACTCATGTCTGACTCAAATAAACAAGAATTTACTCGGAAATAAATTTCAATACATGTACATAATACGATGTATAAAGCTTAGGTGAGCCAAATGGTTTATGAATTACAAACCCTATATAATATTAATCTTTATTTATATTTTGAGAAACAGAAGCGTAAAATGTTCACGGGATTAGTGATAAATCCCCTTTCTGAAACCGTAAACCAATGTATACTTATTTTACATAAAGAAGTACATGATTTATTTCTGATTAATGATTGAACGCTCGTTAGTCGCCAAGCGGCTAATGAGTGCAATAGTAAGAAATTTTATTAATTCGCAATGAAACGAAAACTTCATTGTACTTGATAAAATTTACGGCTGTATTGCTCGTGTACGTTATTGAAAATGGGAAATTTTAAATACACTAGTTTGGAATTTTCTGACAGAAATATCGAAAATATCGAAAGCATATGTTATATTAAGGTTGCTTATTCATATCTTATTACCAATAATATTTACGCATGAGATTTGATTAAAAAAATGGTGACTCTAATGTTTAAAGGTAAATTGTTCAAAAAATTTTTACAGGTAGTTGACGAATGAGCGTGATTGGTTTATCGATATAAGGAAAATTGTTCATGTGTATAGAGTATATGCGTATACGACGAGTAGGATATGAAGACTTACAGGTAAGTGTATATAAATTATTATTTAGCAATTTTAACATTTGAGCGTGTCGGTTGAACGCTTGACTCGTACATATGATTTAAGTTTTACTTCACCAATGGAGGCAATTTATTCCATAACACATCTAAAGTTGGAAGAGAGGAATAAATATTCTGATGTGAGAAAAACTTAGCTCACTATTTCATCGGTTATATCCAGACGAAAAAAGAAAACTTTAAATTGCCGGAAACCGCTTGATTTCCGCTATTAGTGAACGGAGAATGATCCCCCAACTAATATAAACAGCAGCGTTCGTGCGGAGCAGTACTGGTATTCTTTGGTTCGTGTATATTTCACCTTGAATATTGTCATTTTTGGTTTGGTCATTATTTGAAATAATTTTACGGAAGAATGCATTAAATAGAATGCCAAGGGAAAGATTGCTGCGAAATTCCGTACCATTTGTGGTTTCACGATGAACTGTGATACAGGCTCAATGAATAGTCGTTGTTTTAGGTCTATTTAGAGATGCGACGTAGCAATGCACAATCAACAATGATAACAAAGAAACGCTTTCATCTACGGCAAATTAAGCGCTTTCGTGGAATGAACTCACGCACTGAACGTTCAGCTGCACAGAATTTAGAATACTGATCTTAAAATAGCAGTGAGCTGCATTAAGGCTAATTGATAATCATTCAATTTGACATCAAAGCAATTTAGAACAACAAGATAACGCAGAATGTAGTTCACTAAGACAGATTTGTGAAACGAAGTGACACTTTCGCTTCGAATTCTTTTGTTACATGTGAGTTTCTATACGCTATGGTTGCTTTTTCCAAGGCAGAACACTTAAAACTGAAAGAATTTTTATCCCACGTCAAGTGAACGGTTGCTAACTAAGACACCATTCCACCAATTCAGTTTTGGATTTTTTTTTCTCCCATGGCTTAGAATAGTGGATTCAGATAAGAAAAACAATTTTTTATCATTTCTCATGCTTAAATATTATTGGTAATAAGAAATGAATAAGAAAAACATTTTAAGACATCAACAATACTCTGAGGGAGGTAGAGAAATAAAAACACGTGTATTGGGCATTTTGAATTAGAAACCTTTTTGGCGTAAATTTCTACCCGTCATTTCGGGCTGCTAAGAAATTCTCATTGTCTAATCAATGCACCAATCCAAAAGTCATATCATTTGTGTATCGGATGAAGCGAGAAATGTGTTGAAGATGGTGCGAGCACCCCTGATACTATTATAAATTTATTTTGCTTTAATTATAAATTTATTTTGCTTAATTTTGAAATTGCACGAAAACGTTTGGGCAAATATGTGATTCATGACACCTCTATTTTGACGTGATTAAAATTACATGCTACAACTTCAAGATAGAGCACCTTTAATTTAGCATAGACACTATGTTTTCACTACAAAATGAATATTTTACACAATTATGCTCATGTGTGATAAGATGCAGTTTTCAACAGAACCCAATTTATTCTTCCCAAATAAAATTTCACTAAACGTCTTCTAATTAAATGTATAATTTTAGGGTGCAGGCTACTTTTATTTTGGCAAAACCTGCATCTCTTATTCTTGGAATGATAAATTAATTCGCGGTTTATGCAAATAATTTTATTTATGATGCATTTCTTTATTCTAAATCGCAGAACTTTACGAACTGATCTTCGCCCTGATATTTGAGGAACTTCCTCTAAATTCTCAGATGAAAGTAACGAGCTTGACAAGTAAATTATATAATAACTCAAAGTTGCTCCGAACGACACTCCACCAACTATATCTATTGTGGCTGTTTTTTCTTAGTATTGTAACTATTTCTTAGCTAGAATATTCTGTCATCAGGAAACTTTTCACGGATTTATTGTAATATACCAACACGCAGGAATTATTCTAGTCATTTTGCTCAAAACTCGTTTAGAAGCTCCGTATTTGATCAAATTTTTACATTTCGGAAAGTAGCACACTCTTTTGAATGCGCAGGATAGCAAATAAGTCATATGGATAAGTAAAATTGTTCTCCATCACTAGTGACAGGACTTTCAACCAGAACAACTTCTCACATTCCAGAACATACCACTCACTGGTGGACGAACGCTGTCGCATCACGTACAAATGAAAGTGAGAATGCATCTCGCCGCGACGAAGAAAAAAAGGAGTTTAATCGGCCCTGATTAAAATAATGAGGGTCTGCATATTGCTTTGCATTAAAACTATTATATTCTCATGATAGAAACACTCCTATACTGTTTTTGTTTTGCATTTTAAATTTTTTTTTATCAGTATCAGGCTTCGAATTTTTCTCTTTTTTCCATTTCTTAGAGAAATACCTGCTCGTTGATGGCTCTCGGAAATTACTTGATTTCAAAAAGCTAAATTACTGCTGAAGGGGATGCACATCAAGGGCTTGTCCGTGCATTTGTTATATCATCTCACTAAATTTGTTCCCATAATTCAAAAAATCGTGTAATTGAGATTTGCATTTTAAACTTCGATTTAGAATTTTCACACGATTTCCGAGAGTTCTCTGACACATTGTAATGAATAGAGGCTATTCTTCGCTTCAATGATTTCAAAATTCGCTCTTTCTATTCACAGATCATCGTGCTCGCGATAAAATGCCTGCAACAGAGTTAGTTTATCTGAACTACACAGTGTGCACAGTAACTTTACAGAATCGACGGATTGATAAACAGTATAACTTTTATGTTAATGAGATGCAACGGACGAGAATTTATACCAGGTACTCGACTGTGTTATACAGGCTCTAGTGAACGAACTTTTTGTGGTTTCAACGCAAGTTGAGATTACCGGTCGTCACTTCCTCAATGTTTATTCTTTTCTGCTACTCTTTGCTCGAATGAAATGAACAAGCTGACAAACTCATCATTTCAATAAAGAAACCTGTAATGTGTTAAGCCTCTAAAAATCAGTTGGCGTCTCAAAGCAGGTTTCACTACCGGCGTCATAGGTTTGCACTCTTCCCCACCTACCCGTGCCCAAGGCAGTACCGACAAAGAATTCCACGCCAAGAGTTCATCTCTCTAATTTTTTGCGCAATGGAGCTCAATTACATCTATTGAGTGATATTCGTAAAATCTGGAAATCATTTCAGAAAGATTCTTTTTCCGCCCACATTTAGCAGGTACCCACCTCGCAGTCTCTTCGTGCACGAATGCTGTGGAAATTCGCAGTGCAGTTTTAGCGTCATTGTAGTGAGCCGCAGACAGACGAGGCCGTGCATCCTCGGTGCCGCTGACGGATTAGCGCGGTTATCTAGGCCGCAGTTCCAGACGAGGAGATTTCTTTCCGCGCTCCGTAAATTTTGTGATGCTGCAGAGGCAAAGGCATGCAGCGCTCACCGAGTTTGGTTCAAGAGAAGAGCTAAAACGAAATAGACTGCTACCAAGTTTTTTTCCATTACATTTTGGTGAGCACTTGAAATAATTTTCAAAAGACAAATTGAAGATGACAATATTTTTTTCGAGAACGATAGGGAGTGCAATAATTCGTCTCAAGTCTATTTTCGAAAATCCCAGCGCTCAAATTTACATTTTCCTTCTTTAAATGTGCGAGGAACTCCTGAAATGTTGTTCTTATCTTCCTTAGAAATCTGATGATCCTAGCAAAGCTGGTTTATGACCGACGCTGAGGGCTATATTGGCTTGCGGAGGAACTAATCTTGACAAGTCGGTCCGACGAGTGACCTCAAGTTTCGGGGACATTTTTCAGAAAGAAATTATTGTGCTAATGCATCAATTCCTCTGAACACTGACGAGTTTTAAAAACGTAAGTTTATTTTCCACCGAAATCAAAGATGTCTCAGACCCAAAATATCTTGAAGAGCTTCGAATTGTGTTTTGTGGATGGCGTGTTTCGACATTGAGCTCACATCTTCTGGAATTTTTCGTCGAGCCATTCCTTCCTCGTACGTAAACGAGTGTTAGAGGTTAAAATTTTTCACGTGGTAACCGACAACCCAGCGTATCATAAATACTCTTTCTTCACCTGGTGCTTGAGAACTAATTAGTGCTCAAATGTTCTCGCAAGAGTTAATGGTCGATATATTTTCAAGTCCCTGATAGAATCGCAAAACAGCTTTCGTTATCCCAAAGTACGACTCTAAATAATTTGCAGCTCA
>JACJUY010000450.1:109565-235470 GCA_014220935.1 Platorchestia sp. MABIK | reverse complement strand
ACCGAATGCTTTCAGTGTTTCCTATCCTATTTATGAATACATATTTCCTTGAAATACCAAATGTTTCCTGTGTTTCCTATCCTATTTATGAATACACATTTCCAAGAAATACCAAATGCTTTCAGTGTTTCCTGTCCTATTTATGAATACATGTTTCCTAAAACTACCAAATGATTTAAGTACATTATTTAACAAGCGAGTTCACTCAAGAAGAAACGCTTTCGTAGGCCAGTTCCAACTAGGGCAACACATTTCAGGTAAGAAAAGTCAGTTGCCAAATTTAGACATAAATAACTCCTTGTTTGTTCGTGGAACCTGCAAGTTTGGCTTTCAGCTTGACCCAAGTGAAAAAAGTGGTTACGTAAAAATTAATTTTTTAATAGATGGACTTAGAAATACATTGCTTAGAAATAAATTTCTCAATAGATGATGCCAAAGTTACCTTGTTTGTTGAAGTGGTTCGCATGCTACGCGAGTGATGTGCGTGACAATTTTTATCGTTTTTGTGATAGAAGACTGCGTCACTCTTTGATATCCAAGGCGTTAAACTCTCATTCAATTTTTTGAAACAGCAGTAATACCGTTAATATTATTTACCAATAATGGCTGGTTGTATTATTATTGATATTTTCATACGTATGCGAGGTAGATATTGTTACTTCTCTTGAAATACCGGCCTCGCCGAATATGGCTTCTGCACGCTATTCCATTCAAAACGGAATAAAAAATATATGCCAGTTCCTAGCTTTGGTTTTGAATTTCTTGTCCGGATTTTCAACGCATGTTCAACATACGGTGTTAAATTTTCGAAAGGCGAATCTAACAGATATAAAAATAGCACAGAAACATGCACAAATAATATAGAATTTTAGTTTGGTTTCTTTTTCTGTGTAGGTTGGCAAGCTCTTCGGCCTCTGCCTCCTGTACCATACACTGACGCGTTTCTTTTTGAATTCTACTGGCTTTGGGCTATAATATAAAGATTGAATGGCTTTTGAAATTATTCGTAGGTTTATAAGTCTCTCAATAAAGACGAACTAATTGTTACTGGTTTTGTGCTTATAATTTCAAGATTAAATGGCTTGTAAAATTATCTGTTTTTTTTAACACCGTACAATTGCGGTATTTTTAAATTCAGTCTTTGCAACGCTTTTGAATCACTGTCCACACTTTCCAATACATCAATCGTTGGAGGCGTAAAATGTTGTGCAGAATAAGAAAATCGAAATGTAAAAATTATTTCTCATGCCCACGTGGTTGAACCCCATTTACGTGAAAAGAATTTTTACATGAAATATGAGACCCCGCTTCTTCGAGGCCATTATCTTCGTCACGGAAAGTTCACCAATACTTATGAAAATATTCAAATTGAATTTTTCTATTTCTAAGCCTCATTAACAGAACTTCGATTGAAGACCTCCAGTTTTCATTAGAACTCAAAAACCAGAAATCAATTTCAATCATAAATAAATTCTCTATTAATTTAGAGTATGAAACAGAACCTTTAAGCAGGGCTACAGCGCGCTACATTTCATTTTACAAAGTTCAGTGTAGAGACGCAAAACTCTAGGGGTTGATTCCTTTACCACTTGATCACAATGGTGCGTGAGGGAAGTTCAGAATCTTGCAGAATATGGACCGTGCAAATTATCGTTATATGGTGAATTTAAATCGTTTCAGTATTAAATCCAATCCTACGGTGAGTGATACAATGTATTGGTCAACCTCCGTAGACTTTTCGCTAATACTACAGTACTGGTGCCTAATGAATAGATAGAATACTGATATGTATTGGTCAAGCTCCGCTAATACTACTGCCTAATGAATTGGTAAAATACTTAAATGTATTGGTCAAACTCCGTAGACTTTTTCGTTACTCCTGCCTAAATCAATAGGCAGAATGCTTGAATATATTGATCAAACTCCGTAGACTTTTTCGCCAAGTCATTTGATTTTTCCTGCAACACAAGTTTATCCTAGCGTTGAATTATAGATTCAGTGTGTCCAGCCCTCTATAGCCAGAATAGTTCATCGGGTTCTCTCACACATGTATAAATGTATTACAATGTATTCTCACACATTTCAAAATGTAAGGGAGTGTAAGCGAGTGAAATACATTTAGAAGACTACGCCAGTGTGACGAACTCTAAAAAGAAGAAATTTTTCTTCCGGCCCGCCTAAATCTCATTGAATTTGAACATGGTGTCAAGCACACATGATCTTCAGTTGCGCTTTCATTTTAACGGAGTATCATCTAATTTGTGCTTAAAAATTTACACTCATTTTTGTTTTCCTGAAGTGAAGTTTTGTTGACAAACCGGGTCACGGAGTGGACGACCTTTTATGTGAACTTTATTTTGAGTTAACAAAATGATTACAATGTCTCAAGCGTCTCATTTTTTCCGCGACACTTTCGAAAGTATCTTTTTTTTGCTAATGTCATATTTCAACTGAATGTATCAAAACCTGATTGAAATTGAGTAGATTTTGCTCAGCAAGGAATTTTAACGAAAAGTTGTGAGCATAAACCAAAACACTCGACATCCTTTAAAAATTTGCATGTCGTCGACACTAAAATGAACGTTTCGGGTCTCCACCCATCATCAGCTGGAAGATTTGAAAAATATGCAGAGAATTGAAAAGTGGTAGCACTCCATGCAAATAAAAATTAAAACACGTCTGCGTAAGAAAAAATAACAGGAAAACATAAAATAAATTGAAAGGAAGTGAAAAACTCAACGATTGCCACAAGACTCTGCTTCCTTAACAACGTATTACTGCTCGTAGATATTTATTTTTTAGTTATTAAGCTGCTCATAAATGTTGGTCTGCTCTCAAGCGTCATCAACTGAGCAGAATAATTAACTCTAGCCTTTATAATGTACTTGTGTTTTATAAAGAGACTAGTTGCCAATAATACATGAAGGTTCATGACTTGCGTGGGCATCGCTGGTACGCTGAAGAATTAAGAAAATGTTTTTACTCGATACTTTGAATTTACAAGTAGTTTTATTATTTATACAATTCGAATAGTTTGAAGTATTTTGTATTCAAATCGCCTTAGTGAGTAAGGAAGCATAATTGTTAAGGAGATGTTTTTACACACTACTTTGAATGTGTTTTATAAAGTTATATTTTTATAAAATTATATTTTTATGCAATTTGAATGATTTCGTCTCAATGAGTGGAGAAGCATTACTTTGAGACTTTGTAATTTTCCTTCATTTCGATCCAGTGTAATCTCAAATTTTCATCGAAATCCTAAATTTCGTGTGATTTCGGGTAATTTTTAGTCAGGATTATAACTCAAATGTCCATTTTTTCACACCCATCTTCCGATTTTGTTAATGTATGGAAAAAATAAATAAATTTTTACTTAAATGAAGAAAATAAATTTCTACATTAATGTTAACCTTTGATTTGCGTATTTTATCATCCGTACGCTGTCTAGATTATGTGATACAAAATATTTTTTGAAAATATGAATGTAAGAGTCGGATCAATATATGCGACCTGTTAATTTATGAAAATTTTCTTACGTCTCTAGTAGTTGTACTACATCAAACCTTTCTATTTCTTTCTCGAATTAAGTCTTTATAATTCAGGGTATATATCAGAAAATGAACAAATTTCTGTTTCTAATTCAGTGTATATGATCAGAAAATCAACAAATTTCTGTTTCTAATTCAGTGAATTTGATCAGAAAATGAACAAATTTCTGTTTCTTATCTAGTGTATACCTGTATATCAGAAAAGGAACAATTTTTTGTTTTTTATCCAGTGTATATTTCAGAAAAGGAACAAATTTCTGACTGAATCCCTTTTAAAGGTCACAGGCTGAAACTCTGTGGCGACTGCTTCTGATTTTTCTGACAGAACACGCAATTTATATGGTGAGTTAGGTTGTGTAGTCAAATACTGATGTAAATAACTTCTTTGGACTCGGATTAGTGTAATGTGTTGAGCAAATCCCGTACACTTTTCGAAAGAGCTTCCTTATTTTAACTTCTATGCTAACAAGTCTAGCTCATTAACGAGCTTTCAGAGTCAAAACGAAAGCGTCCACTTCTCATAAGGATGAGTGACTCCACATCAATAAAATGACAGCACAACCATTAAGGAGATCAGCATTGCACATTCCAAAACTCCGATGTTGTGTCCTGATGCCGAGAGTACAGGTTTATTTTCCTAGTCTCAAAATTTGACGTCCAACTGAAGATACCTGACTTATTCTAAGCGTTATTTTGTGCTCTAACAAGACAGAATTTATCGCATTTGCTGTAGATACGCAGCTCTTACTTTCAACGGATCATGAAAATTTATTTAAAACTTCTTTGTAAACAAGTATGTATTTTCCCCCTTGTTTTACACGCAACAGATTTTTCAATTGAATTAATTTCGGGGAAGCAGTCCTTATTTTTTGCACTTTTATTTCCTATAAACTCAGTCTCATGACACATGAACCAATTCTTTATTGGATTCAACCAAAAAGTTAGCACAGACTCTTCAGTTTTAAAATTGCCATAACCTAGCACTATATCACGCTCCCTGTCTTCCTGTTTGCTGTACATTCACACGCAAACCCTCATCGATGTGTAAACTTGCATCTTCCATGCTTTATATATAGATGAGGTAATTTTGGTCAACCATGTCCCATTCAGTTTTTCAAACACACATTATTCTAAATCTAATATCGATTTTTAAAATGGTGGGAACATGATAGCAAAACAACACATCATATCGATTTTTAAAACGGTGGGTATAAAACAACACAGAGCTGCGACCAAACTGACATTCCTGGAGGTGAATTTACACTCACAGTACCAACGACAAGTTAGAAAGCGACGCACCACCGTTTTTTTAGCGCTCGCAGTGCAGCGACGATCTCAGTTTCCGCCGTCGGTCAGCAGCACCCGACGATAAGTGGAGCGACGCGAGCCTCTCTATCTCGTGTCAGACTCGCACACCGCCGTGGCAGGTGCTTGTGCCCTTCGTAAAGCTGTGTGCTGTGAATTATTTGTCCTTTTGTGCGTTTGAAGAGACAATTCAGGCTCAAAATAAGATGTTGTGATGGGGAAGAGCACACAAATTATTCTGAAACATTCTGTTTGTTAATTTATTGTTTTCTCGGCAACGTTGAAGTGAGAGTTTATTATATGGGTATTATTATCTGGGTAATTTTTTGTAGCCGATTTGACTGCAGTCCTCTGGTGAATTTGTAGGAAGTTCAATATATTCATTAGAAGGCAGCGTCACTTGGGTTCTCCTATTTAAATAGAATTGAATCAAACTCCAGGTTATTATCACACTATACATGTCTCGCACTTGTGTGTTGTGGGCCTGATTTTCCTAGCTTAACATTGCTTTGCTTTTTAGTTTATTTTCGATTTTCCCAGTTTAACATTGCAATTTTTTTTAGATTTACAATATGTATCTAGGCGCCTAAAGAACTTTTTTAGCAGTATTTCACGAAAAAAATCGTACCATGAATTTACGCAAAATTATTTAGTGGAGGAACTGAGCCTGAAAATCAGAGCGCTATTTAAGACTGTTCTACTTTCGCGTATGATTTAAAAGACTAAAATTTTTAATGAAACAGTTGAGCATTGATTTCGTTGGTTTATTCCAATGTTGGTTTAGTTGGCATGCAATTGCAAGTTTGAACATCAGAATGCGAAGACATAAATGCTCTTTGCGTCAGAAATCTAGCAAATTTTGAAATCAACACTAATGAATTTTCCGTCAGTGCGGCTCGGTAAATTGAAGGTACAAATTTAGATCACTCAGCTGGAAAAGCTAATGTGGCTTATAGTCTTGACGCTCCAATAATTACGAGCTACAATGAGCTGAAATGTCCAGAACAAAAACGCCAGTACGCTGCTTCTTTCTAAATTGGATAGCGCTAAGTTCATAGCGATGCTAATTAGGAAAAAGATTATTCGACCCAGTTGTAAGATTTGCGGCCTTGTACTTTATATTTGAAGAAAATTCTCGATAAGAAATTGTGTCCTCCAAGTTGATAGTTGAAAATATCTCTATTTCGATCAAATCAAGATAATCAAACTTATTTTTATGGTTAACAAAGTTTCAAGATATTATGTTGTAATTGAAGGCTTTCGTTCTCATTAGTTATTTCATGGAATATACTTTTTATTTGCACATGTTCTGTTGCATGAATATACTATAATTTCATATTCATGACTTGCTTACTTCGCGATCAATTTTCTAAGCCTTGAAAGCATTGAATCATTTTGTAGAAAGTCATGAAAACTCCAGTCGTGATCCCTGCTATTGTATTCCAGGGCCAAGTTCTGGTACGCAAACATTACTCAGAATTACAAACTTTTGTTTTATTTGCGCATAAATATCAAATTTTAATTGGCATCTTACATTGATCATGCCTCACGCGGATTTTAAGTCAATAAAATTTTGCAAAAAACTTTTGAATAATACCCTATGTTAATAGAGTTAATACAACCATATTAACATTATATCATAACCCTGTGTTGATTAGCACTATTTACAAAGAGTTTATCACACCATCTAGACATGTTATTAAAACCCTATGTTGATAAAATCCTGTTAACCTTCGGATAAAACCCTATGTTGATAAAATCCTGTTAACCTTCGTATAAAACCCTATGTTGATAAAATCCTGTTAACCTTCGTATAAAATCCTATGTTGGTAAAAATCGTGTTAACCTTCGTATAAAACCCTATGTTGGTAAAAATTGTGTTAACCTTCGTATAAAACCCTATGTTGATAAAATCGTGTTAACCTTCGTATAAAACCCTATGTTGGTAAAAATCGTGTTAACCTTCGTATAAAACCCTATGTTGATAAAACCCTGTTAACCTTCGTATAAAACCCTATGTTGGTAAAAATCCTGTTAACCTTCGGTTAAAGCCCTATGTTGGTAAAAATCCTGTTAACCCTAGGATAAAACCCTACGCTCCTGAACGCCGTCAGTCGACCTACTCAAACGATTGCGTCCTGAAGCTAACATCTCTAATCGAGCGTAACAATTCCCTGACCTGATCCCTTCCTGTGCAACCAGTGTTCTCTGGTGTCGTAAAAATGACGTTAAATCATTCAGGTTTATTTTTAAATTACAGCTATTATTCATTCGAAAAGTTCTTGTGAAGTTCCTTCAGAAGCACCATGATGCTGTAAAAAAGATCGTATTATTCATAATGGTATCTATTGGTTATATAATAATGCTGTGGAAAGGGCTCGAAATAATTATAATTGTATCTATTGGTTATATACTAATGCTGTAGAAATAGTTCGTAATAATTATAGTTGTATCTATTGGTTACATAACAATGTTGTGAAAATAGATCGTAAAAATAATTTTGTTTCCATTGCTAACATAATAATGTTGTAGAAATAGATCGTAATAATTATAATGGTATCTGTAGTCTACATGCGTAGACAGGATACAACTCAAAAACATATACCTCAGGTACAAATGAAGAAATTGAATGACTAAATGATTAAAAATAGTAACACACGGGGGAAAAATGCTTAACCAATTCATATAACTATTTGGATGATTTTATTCTTGTATACAGGGTGTTTTGTAATTCTATGCTCAAATTTTAACCATATACAGAAAAACGCTAGGTGAAACGATTTTCATGAGTGACAAAAACCTGAAAACTCCTTCTTTTTCGATAAATGACGACCTGAAATAATTTTAGATTCCCGTAGGAATAGACTTACAATGCAGCCAACGAGTAAAATCTAACTCCTTGGGGCGCTTAGGCTACGGGAATCTAAAATTATTTCAGGGTATTAGTTCTGGAAAACGAAAGAGTTTTTAGGTTTCGTCTCTCATAAAAATCATTTTATTTACCGTTTTTCTGCATATGGTTAAAATATGTGCATCGAATCACACGACACCCGGTAGATCGTTACAGGGATTTATATACGCGAGTGGAAAATTTTCATTTTCTTTGAATGATTGGAGTTGCGCTGCGTCGGACACGTTTTCTTAGATGTGCGTGACAGAAAGATGGTGTCGAGGGATGAAACTTTAATTGAGGAGTTATATGGAAAACCTTATTATGAAGCTAGGAAGATAGGTAACATTGATAACGAACACCAAAGAATTTTCAAGCTAAAGCACAACGATTTTAAACCGCAAGTTGAAAATGAGTAATACAGGAGAAACAGAGGAATTAGATATCGCTGAAAATAAGGGTATGCTGAAAATAAGGGTGTGCTGAAAATAAGGGTATGCTGAAAGTAAGAGTATACTGAAAATAAGGGTATGCTGAAAACAAGGGAAGACTGAAAATAAGGGTATGCTGAAAATAAGGGAAAACTGAAAATAAGGGTATGCTGAAAATAAAGGTATGCTGAAAGTAAGGGTATACTGAAAATAAGGGTAGACTGAAAATAAGGGTATACTGAAAATAAGAGTATGCTGAAAATATGGGTGTGCTAAAAATAAGGGTATGCTGAAAATAAGGGTACACTGAAAATAAGGGTACACTAAAAATAAGGGTACGCTGAAAATAAGGGTATCTCCTGAAGCCATGCGACCGTATTACAGATTGAACAATACTTATAACTATATTCTTTGCTCGTTGATGTTTAAGGATAATGATAAGCACGGTTAAAGAACTCAGTTCTGAAGCCACGTTAAAGAAAGATAATACCTCAATTTATTTATAGCTTACATAATATTTACCCATAACCAGGTCCTGAGCTGGTTGATATTCACCAACACCCAACGCACATCTGAAGCATCATCAGAGATAGTGCTGCGAACTCAGAACATAGGAGGCAATGTAGGCTACGACTGAAGGTGAGACTCCACTTTTAGCTGCAACGTCTTTGTGTAGAGCAACATCAGAACCTGGTGTCCACTGAACGACAGGTCTCTAGTGTTTCCTGTGGAGAGAGATACCGAGGTTACTTACATATGACAGCAGCGTATCACTCTACAGCTCGAACGTGTACGAGTTTACCGGAGTACAGGCTGCAGATGTGCACCACTTCGACGAACGTACGCGTTGAAAAGCTCTGTAGATAGAACTTGGTGTTATAGAATTGAAATGAAATGAGATAGATAATACCGTGTGAATGTATAATGTGCATCTTTGGTGAAGTAAATAGCAACGGTAAGCAAATTCTAAATTTGAAACTATTCGACCAGTGGAAATCATTCGAAAATGGCGTGTTCAAGTACGAAACATCGTGAATGATCAATTACATGGCACCATTAGATAAATTTGAAACCTAAAACTGGTTCAACGGATGAAAATAATTTGAAATCATATGACATTTAACTGTGGAAAGCGCAATTGTGTCGCCTGAACACGAGGCATTTAATCACTATGGAGTGACAAGATTTTGCATTGTTTAGTAGTAATTTTGACTGACGGTCTACAGCGTGAAAAAATTTTGCGTTTTTTCCATTTCAAGGAATTGATGTTTCAAGGTCCTTTTAATTTCCAATAGCCGAAATAATTGGGTAGCTTTAATGAGCAACCTTGCCCTAATTAAGCTCTTTATGGTCAGTTAACACGTCATTAACTGCTTTGTGACTCATCGGTGGTCATCTACTTCTCTCTATTTATGCTTATTTAAGCAAAATCAAGGTGCGCTCAAATCAATATTTTGGTCATTTCAATATTGATAATTGTCAATACTGAAATGACCAAAAGATTAATTTGAATGTCCCATAATTAAACTGATTCAATTACGATTCAAAAAGGATAATTAAATAAAAACTCATTCATGATAAATTGTAATTGAAAGAGTTTAATTTGATCTGAATATTGACCGTCATTTCAACCCCCCGCAGATTATGCGATACAATGAACAGGATTTTAATACGAGCAAGTGAGACATTTGTTCACATGCTTGTGTTAGATATCCTAGATACAACGTCATTTCTTTGTCCTCAACTTATGAGGAGAAAAATTGGTCCCAGGTATTTGACTGATGCGGCGCTTGATTCAAGTTATGCAAAACAGAGTCATGGGATTAATTGTTTTCTGTGTAATTTGAACTTCGTAAAACATCTTGTTTCTAGTCATCTTGGGCCTCGAAGATCAACTATAACGTTTCTATAATGTCACTGTGAATCATATAAAACAATGAAAATATTATCAAGGCGTAGTTGTGTCAGAATAAACTGTCATCGTTAACGTTTTTCTGTCATAGGAAAATCGCTAGAATTTCCAACGTGTATTGTTATCTTTGCGTAGTTAACACCTAAGGCCCCTGATTAACAATTTTTGCTAGCTAGTATCGTTTAATCCCTGTGAACTCACCAAATAATTTTCTTTTCTTTCAGAGGAAGTGTTTTTGCTGTTCGCATCGCTTCTCTTCTGAGAGTTTTCACGCTGCTCTAAGGAATTCAAAATGCTCGCCGAATCCAGCCTGATACCAGATCTGCAGCGCATCAACGCTCTTCTCAAGATCTGCACAGACGCTGCACAAGAAATTAACGAGCAGAACCTTCACGCGATATCGCCAGAGCAGTTCGGTAAAATTGAGGATGTAGGCGCAACTGAGAGATCACCTGAAACCCATTTTATTGAGCATTTTTCGGGGTCAGAAGAACATTACGCTTTAGAAGATCACTCGGTGTGTGCCTTGAACAGTTCAGAATATTCGAAAGACGGCCTAGAAAAACATGCCCTTCAAGAAAGTGCTATGGAAAAGAAGGATGAGACTAGCAATGACAAATTTTGCAGCATCAGTGCAAGCCCGGAGCAAACAATCTGTGATCAGGAGCTCTTACGTTCGGGACAAACAGAAACGAGCTCCCCAAAAAGCATTCTGAAGAGCCAGAAGAATGTGACGGACAGCCCTGCTGCTCCGGCGCGCAAATTTACTGAATATCTGCGCGAGAAAAACAGGGCGGCGGTGGGCGGCGATGCCTGCGTGACCCCTGCGAAACTGAGCGTCTCCAAAAGAGTTAAATTCGACCTACGTCTTTCTGGTGACGTTCCTGACGATGACGACATCGTCTCAGCAGAAAAGTTTGGCGTCGTCGGGACGAGTGGTGAGGATGAACATCATATAGATGACAAAAATCGAGGTAGGTTGGAATACGAGGTAGGTTGGAATACGAGGTAGGTTGGAATACGAGGTAGGTTGGAATACGAAGTAGGTTGGAATACGAGGTAGGTTGGAATACAGGGTAGGTTGGAATACGTGGTAGTTTGGAATACGTGGTAGGTTGGAATACGAGGTAGGTTGGAATACGAGTAAGGTTGGAATACGAGGTAAGTTGGAATACGTGGTAGGCTGGAATGCGAGGTAGGTTGGAATACGAGGTAGGTTACCTTCGTAATTGTCGTAAGGGAACCTCAATTTATACGTATAAAATTAGCCCGGTTATTAAACTAATACGGAGCTTTAAGTACAGATAACTGGGATTAACCAAAACTATTTTTTATGGGTATAAATAGAGGTTATAATTGAAATAACTCGAAGATCGGTTGTAAACTGTTATTGGAGCGTAACTATTGGACAGAATGAAAACATGACAAAATGCACCTCAACAGACCATTGTTGTGGCAGTGTCTGTATAAATGTTTTGGAAACACAACATTTCTCATCAGTCACTCTTACTCGTAGTACAATAACCTGCACTTGAGCGGTTCAAGTTTCGCTTTCATTTTAGTTTAACTTTTATCTTCTCATTGACTTCACAAGTACTGAAAATTGGGAGCAGAATTTAGACTTTGTTTAAAATTTTAGAGCTGTGCCAAAAAAAATTCTACAAATTTACCTATATTCCTCATGTGAATCTATGTTCCACAAGTTAAGCTACAATCCATATACTAAGCTGCATGTTAACCCAAATTTCTCATATACATTCTACTATACTCCCTATATTAACCGATGTTTCACATGTTATTTTATGTCTTCTGTCTATATAAAATACTATCCTTAATGCGTGCTGGGTCAGAGATGGCGTGTAAAAAAAATTCACAGCTTTGCAGGAGAAATGAAAAATTTAAACATACCCTAAACATCATCATCATTTTTGAACATACTCCTATCATTATCATTATTGAACAAACCCCTAGCATCATCATTATTGAACATACCCTGACCATCATCATCATCATTATTGAACATATTCCTATCATTATCATCATTGAACATTCCCTAATCTTTATCACCATTATCATTATTGAACATACCCCAATCATCATCATTATCGAATATACCCCTATCATTGTCATTATTGAACATACCCATATCATCATCATCATCATTATTCCACACACCCCTATCATTACCTTGCTCTAAAACCAAAACCCTCCATTGATTTCATGATTCCCAGATTCTCAGCCTCCATTTCACCAATCCTTGCCGGCTCTGTGAGGCACTTTTCCATGTACTAACAATAACACTCCTGCCAGGGACGAGCGTTGCAGCGCCCACAATGGAGAGCTGCGTTAGAGCAGCCGGAGGACGACAGATCGCGGCTGATGGATGGTGCAGGCATGACAGCGACGGTCGTCAGCAGCTCCAGAAATTCGTGGGCGACCACACCGACCCTGTCGCCTCCTGCAGAAATAAAGCCGGTCTTGACAACTGGACGTCAGAGAAACACGGCATGAAAAGAACACGAGAGGTGACGATGAACAGCGTTGATGAAGCCACTTTAAAGCGGCTTCACGATGTAGAAACGGCTGATGGAAGTGGTGGAGAACGTGGAGAGTTGGGTGATACAGGGGAAGAAAAATGTGTAGAGGTAAACACAACGCTTGAGTCAGTATCGCAGAATGTTAAGGACACACAGAGTGATAATTTTCAACGAGGGTCAGGAGAACAAGGCACAGAAATTGATGACGCCTTGGGTCCTCAAGATCCATTTATCAACAATGAAGCAACAGATCGTTTGCATATTCATAGAACAAGTGCGTCTGCAGTTGAACAAAGAAGCCCAAACATGGAAACCCCGATACACTTTGCGAACATCGTTGAAATAATCCACAGAGACACCGTGAAGACGAGGTACGAAGAAGACGGTGATACTGAAATTCCTGACGTCGTGTTCAGCGACCCGCCCGCGGTGGTGAACATCGCTGACTCTTCTTCAGGTCCAAAGGATGTTCTAAGCCACCCGTCACTCATCAATTCGTCTCCTAAAAGTGATAGTGCGAATCCTGGTTTGAATGATCACGACAGTCCTGTTTTAAGCTCCGCGCGCAACGATTCAGAAAATGAAGATACTGACTCCGATGACGAGGACGACGGGACTATGATAATCCATGATGTAGAAAATGACGCCGAAGACGCATCGCAGCCAGTAATCTCCAACTCGTTTCCTGCACCACAGTACGTAGATGACAGTGAAATTAAAATTTCGAGCGAACATCTTCCTCTTGCAAGCAGTAGATGCTCATCTGCAAATTCTGATAAGGAAGATACCTCTGCGACTTCAATCGTAGTGGATCGTGAAAAAGAAGCAGTCCAACAAGCCGCCAATAACATAAAAAATCTAAGTGGAATAAATCCTTTGCAGACTCTGGATTCTTCCCGAATACGATCTGAAAGAGGAGTATATTCGAGGATGTTCTTGCGCCAATTCAAATCAAACATACACAAAAAGAAGCAGACCTTGCAAGAGCCCTCGCCAAAGCAACATGGAGAATTTCTGGGAGAAGAAACTGAAAATAAAAGTCAACCTTCCTCTGCACTTCCAGAGATCTCAGTTCCTCACACCCCAGCTCCCCAGTTTTCATCTCCACCATCTAAGACTGACTGCACTAATGCAGACTCAGTTTGTACCAACGCAGATTTGATGCAGAAAATTGATCGCATTGGCTCACTACTGGACCAGTTCATTTTGAGTAACTCGTCCCCTGGAAAATATTTGGGCACTTCCAACCACCAGCACAGGATCTCCGATAGAGAAGTTACGCCAAGCAGCAAATTTTCCACAGTTAAATCTGTGAGATTCTTCCCGATTAGAAAAACTTACGCGAGCTCAATAATGAATGGCATGTCGTTCCTAATCGCGTTGTTCTTGTACATTTTGAGTGTATTTGCTCTACTGCGTATTTCAATGGTGAAACTAGACGTATCGTTGCAGCACAGAGGAGTTGTGCCCGTGTAAGACCTTTCTGAAAACATAATAAAATGTATGGAAGGCCATGATTTATGTTCTTGCTTCTGTGAGACCTTTGAGAAAAAAATGATAGAATGTATGGAAAACAATGACCAATGTTCGTGCTGATCATTGCTCTTTTGTAAAACAAAATGATACGATGGATCAAAAGCTGTAACATTTGTTTTTGCTGTGAGATCTTTGTGAAACAAGATAGAACGCATTTTTGGCCTTGACCCAGGTACAATTGTTTTATATATTTATGGTTGAGTATTTAGATTAAATTGATGTACAGCATATATGCAATGCGATGTGTGTGCAGCAGTGTGAGGCAATAATGTATACGGCTTTTATTCTAAGGAATATGTAATTATTTTTGATATCGAGGAGGTATTAAATTATTTCAACGTATTAGGAATTATCTACTACTGTCAACATCAAATAATTATCAATTTTTTTTTTGGAACATACGCATCATCATGAAATGAAATAGGGTAACAATCAATCTATATTTTTAATTATTTTATTAAACTTTCGTTCAAAAGAGAATTTCCGCTTTTCCCTGGTATTTTTTATACGTTCCAGTGATAAATCGCACGCATCTACATTCACTGTGACTAGGACTTGATAGGACGCTATTTCGTGTGTTTAATCTTTTAGCATTCCTATTTTCTCTCGTAACTTTCGCAAATAGTGACACAGATAAAATTAGCGCCAATCAATTACTATTACTAAAAATTAAGAAAATTTTCTTGATGAAGAATTATACGTAGTAGCGTGGTAATCTTATACAAATATATAGGTATATAGGAATACTCACCACTCTACACCACTCTACAATGTGAAGTATAGAAATACATACAGTATTTTGAGAAGTTCTCCTATTTCTGAAAAAATACTCCTCGAATAAGGAGTTCTCTGAGTATCAAAGTCCCACTCAGATGTCCTGTCCTTCTACACCACTGGAGTACTTCAGACTCTTCACCCTTCACTCCATGAATGTATCTATCAGTAAATCATGCTTTTTAATATTGCTGGACAGTGCCTGTGGTGCAATTCAACTTTTGAAAGTTTTAACATTCCTGCCCCTCTCAGTCGTAGAAATTTCTCAGCGCTTTGTGTAAGTGTGGCGGTACACACGCACGGAATTGTGAAAATATCTCTTGTATGATCGGCATAGGATATTTTCCAGTAGTTTCCTTATTTTTCTCCTCTATTTTGACTGATTTTTTCACTACTTTCACTATTTTTGCTATTTTTTCCGTTGGATATGTTGGTTGTCTCAATTATATTATTGGGATTTTTCGTCTGCTGTGCCCGTTTTTCCCCCCATTTTGTCAATTCTTTGAGCTTGTTTTTCTTCCACTGTATAAGTTATAAATTTTTCCGCTAGGTTTTGCTACTTGTGCCAGTTAATCGTCTACTTTTCCCACTCATTTTGTCACTCTTTCCGTTAGTTTTATGACCCTTTCCCACTAATTTGAGTACTTTTCTCACATTTTTTACTTATTTTTCCACGCAAGTTTGCTACTTTTTATCCATAATTAAGGTTCCCCTCCTGTGTTTTTGCTGACTTTCCTGCAAGTGTGCGACTCTTTCCCGTTAATTCAGGTACTTTTCTAGGTATTTTTTCCTGTTTTCCCTTAAATTCTGCTACTTTGGAAAAGCTGCTCAGCGCTCGTCATGTCATCAATCTCACGCGCGCCTCCACGGCTGGTGTCGCGAGTCACTTCGGAAATGTTCCTGTATTTTGTCGCCCGGGGTCTTTCTTTCGTTATTGATGCTCTGATGTGCAACAAGCCTGCGGAAATTTCGATGACGATTAAGACTGCAATTTTATATCTTCTTGTTAAAAGTTATCGGGGAGGGATAATTACTATTATCTTCACACTAACTGATTGCACATACATACCTCCGCAAGTGAAAACTCTTCTGTCTTAGTTACGTCTTCCAGGATTGTTTTTTTTTTCTAATTATAATTGAAATTAGTCAAAAGCGCGAATTCTTAAAGACGTAACTAAAGTATTAGAATTTTCAGTCTTGAAAGTTTACACTAAAGTTTTCTTAATTGTTCAGAGTTTTCAACTCACTTTCAACGATGCTTCTTAAAGTTTATTGCTTAGTAAACATTAAATTTCTCATTTTTACTTTCATCATTATTTACTATAGTTTTACTTTCGATATTAAGATACCTTTAAGTATTACGTGAACTGGTTTTTTTCAGCATTTTCCTTTATTTGACTACTTGAACCAAGTTCGAATCACCAGTCTCTTTTTCCTGGAATTTTCAAGTTAGGAAGAATTACAAATGAAAAAAAAACTTGAGAATTTCAGCCTCTTTAACGCCAGTCTGGAAATTGCGCAACAAACTTCCATGCTATAATTCTTCTCCTCAATTTATTTATCATAATTTCAATAACGAATTTGTAAATAAACTTTGTAATTTTATTTAAACTTTTTCATTTTATTTTATGGAATTTTTCCAGCTTTCAGGTTATTCTACCTACAATTTTCAAGCCTCAGGATCAGGATCGACTGATGGGTAATTTTTTTTCCTGTCTAATGTAGTCTCTAGATAAAAAGTAACCTATTTCAATCCATCCTTGTATGTATCTGTCAGTGAATCATACTTCTTAATAAACGAAATAGAGGAAAATCTGTTGTTTTAGTGTGTCCTCTAAGCTAAGACAACGGTACACGCTGGTGTCGTGTACGCCACAGAGTTCGTTCGGCAACTTATAACACTTCGCTCGTATCGTTTCATTTCATCTCAGACCATAACTATACAATGAACTCGGCCAGTCACAAATAAATGAATAAATTTTAAAACGTTCGATAAAGCGTATGAATCATTAGTAAAAAATTAAACGTTAAAATTAAAGCCTGCTGCCGAGAAACATATCATTTCCCCATATAATACAGAAAGCTTGTTGCGCTGGATTTGAACGTACAAACACACAGTTGCACACAAAACTGCAATTATTCCACAGGGCAAACTACAAAACACCGAAATCCTGGTAATTAACAAGTTGACTGTGATGGATTAAACTGAAGTTCAATATTCAACTAAAATTTAAAGTCAATTGCAGTAATCAATTTTGAAAATAGCAAACATGACATCGATCATGCTTTCATCTAGCATTGATTAAGTATTTATGAAAATTGAGTTTGTGACTAATGGTTCGTCAGCATTTTTATGAAAATTGTCTCCGTGTCCACCGGTGGCTCACATGCATCGCAACATAGGCGTTGTATCATACTTGATAAATTGTGTACAATTTAGTGTAATTAGAAACTCCTTACCTCAACTCCTCGATGTAAGCCATGGACTTCCTCAAGGACTGGGTTTGAGACCACTTTTGTTTTCAATAAATATTCATCAAAGATATTTCTAATTGTACTTCATGGTTCAAGTTCACACTTATTTGCTGAAGGTAGTCCACTCTCTTAGACCATTCCTTGTTAAAAATATAATATAACAGGCGAACAGAATTATGGCGACCTAGAGAAGCTTCTGACGAAGCTCATATAAATAAAAACGTATCAATCTCTATAAAATTGAACACACTCAATTCTCAAAAGTGGAATGCTTCTATGGCTCGCATCAAAATCGGGATGGTCAGACAGAGGAAATTAATTCATTTAAATTTCTAGAGATTATCATCGATAAAAATTTGACTCTCTCCATGGAAATTTTCAATATTAGTGAATCACTTCCCTGAAGACGCTCTATAAATACTGTACATGAGGTTGGTGCATCCATTCCTGCCTGGGATGTGAGCTTGTCCTTGGACTGATAACGAAGGCATTCTTCGCATCACAAAAGAGAGCTGTTAGAACAATGAAAAACTTGCATTGTCCATACAAAAAATTCATTCAAATATCTAAAAACACAGAAGCTATCTGATCTCCATCTATTTTTCCTTCAGCAGTTTAACGCATAAAACGTTGAAGGATAATGGCGGTAAAGATTTTGATCTATTAATACCGACTCAAACTGACAATAACAATAATTTAATCTAAAAACAGAAGTAAATTCATACTTAATCAACATAACCACACCCGATATCAGTAGTTTCTCTCTCCTTGAGATGAAGATTTGGGACTCGATATCATCTAACACCAGAAGTGAAATATTTTACAGATCAAATGGAGAGATTCTTGTGTGCTATTTTTCACTTAGGTATTGACGAAATTAACTGTTAAGAAACAGTCGTGTCCTCTTAATTTCATGGCTCAAAATGATAAGCTAACTGTTTTGAAATTAATCTTATCCTAAGTCTTTTCTTAAAGATGCAGTTCTAGCTTTCATCAATATCCATAACGCCGTAAATTAATATAAGTTTCCATTCCCTCAGGCCGAGGAACTATCCACGTAACCTTGTCTACTTGTCAGCTGAAATAGTAATAGATCTTAATGATAATTTCCCTGATGTACCGCTCGTGGATATAAATAATAATAATAATTGTTTGAATTTAACGGCAAACAACTCAGTGATTACTCTAAAAATCGTTGTCCATGCAAGTGGTAATCTGCGTATCACTGATACGCTCCCCTTCTATCCAATAGGAGCTCCATGAAAATGGTTTCATTTTTCATCTGCGTATCACTGATACGCTCCTCTTCTATCCAAAAGGAGCTCCATGAAAATGGTTTCATTTTTCATCTGCGTATCCCTGATACGCTCCCCTTCTATCCAAAAGGAGCTCCATGAAAGTGGTTTCATTTCTCAGAGAGTTGTTACCTTAATTGTGTTGGCAGACATCATCTGTCATCTGAAATCGCCGTCATTTTTGACGCTACATCTTAGAAGAAGGAAGAAAGTTGTTTGAATGTGATGAAATGGATTGCAATCGATACAGAATCTTTGACGGTAGCAAAGATAAAGTCTATTTTACTAGCATAGAAACTATTTGGTTTGTGTACCAGCCAAAGTTGATCTTTGTGTTTCCTTAGATTCAACTCTTCGAACGGATGTCTTTCTCTCGTGGATCACTAAATTTAGTCTTACATGTGGGAAAGCACCTTTGTGAGCCCTTTAGCTGGGGCTCCGTTGTGTCAGGTAGGATATGAAAGGCGGCAACGTTTCGAGTGGTTTACTGGGGGCCGGAGCTTGGCTAGGGCCGGTGCTACCGGCGGGAACAGCTCAGTCAAAATGCGATTGCTCATACACGACGAGCGCTTCTACGCGGCTCGGTGCACGAATGCATGAAGGGCGGCACACCTTGTGTATAGATTCCGCGTTCCCTTATCTCTGCACTAAATGGCGGCTTCAGCCTTCCTGTCTTTGAAATATCTTCGTTATGGTTAGGGAGGCTAAAACTAACTTATAATCTAATCAATATAATTTCCCGTTAAACCATCACTGCTCGTTTCACATCACAGAAAAGCAAATTCTCACGACCCTAATCCGTTAGCAGCCACAGTCCAATTCTATGCGCCATTTTTGCAGCGAGATCAAGACCATTGCAGATCTCATTCAAAGAATAGAGCATATTGAGCAGCATCCCGTTGTGTTATGCGCGTGACATTCGGGTTCACGAGTTTGCCTTCACAAGGACACTGCCGTCGCATCAGAAAAATATTACAGATCATATAGAAAATATTACACGATATTTTTATTATTACACGATATTGAAATGCTCGATAATACATTATTTGAGGGGACAATTGAGAGAATGCGAACATTGGTGTCACGCGTGAGAAACCCACGCCGTGACGCGTCAGATCGGCACCCACAGATAAGCATCTGTAGAGCTGCGATACGATCCGTTCTACACAAGGGGTATTGAGGGCAGATGAATTCTGTCACATGTCACGTGGGTTGATCATTTCGGCACGTGCTTTTATCATCTTTTGATATAGTTCAGCTATGTTCACCTTGGGATCATGGAACCACATGACAGTTTTCGATTTTGGGACGAAAATTGAATGTCGTAAAAGAACATTTAGCAATGAATGTCATAAAAGAACATTTAGCAGCGCCTGAAGCAAAGAGAGAAAACGTGAGTAATCGTCAGCCAAACGAAAAGTACATTTTTTGGGAACTAATGCAGGAATGCTGCCGCCTGTGTTGCGTGATAATAACAGCTATGTACACATTATGTACTGAAAAATCAAAAGAACGTTACAAACGTATCAAGGATTGAAAGTAAATAATTAATCTATGAAGAAAAGTTTCGTATACAACCTAAGCTTATCGCTAGTTTACTTATTGAAACTATGCGGGTATAATTACACCTAGCCTTGATTAACTGATCACAGCGTCACAACGTACATCAAGACACTGAAAAAATTTCATGACTTTAGTAACATATAAGTTTCCCTGGTAGCGAAACAATTTTAAAGCTTCCAACTGTTAGCGAAACAATTCAAACAATTTTTAAATTAAAAAGATAATAATTTTTGAGTGGTCAAATAGAAGCTGATTGGAAAATTCAAATTTGAACGAGTTGTCTATAGATCGAAGCATCTATGTGTACAATGTGTATTTAAGTACGTGGAGATAATTTTGTCATTACCTTCAAATTTTAACTGGAACAATTGGAAGTTATTTACTAGCGTATATGTGATTCAAGTCTCACTACTTAACGCATATTAGTTTAACATTTAAATCATCGGTATTATCATTGACATTAGAATATGTACACTCGTTTTTTGCTCGTGCCTTACGTAAATCAAAGGAAAAATATGATATCAAGTGACGCCTGTATCATAGATACGCTCACCACAAACTTTCCCTTGTTTAAAGAATCAGAATTCTACTGTTCCTTAAATACCTCACCACATATTTTACCATCTGTCTTGTTGAGTCAAGTTATTTTATACAAGTGGTTTTCAAGTTTGAAATTATTTACTGATCACTCTTTTCATTTATGTAAAAATTATTTAAAATATATGTAAAGTATTTTTTACATTACTTGTTGGAAAAATACAGGAATTTACAATGTTGAATTTACAGACAGAATGTTGAATGTTCCTCCAACTCATTTCTAAAATTAGGCTGCTGAGTTTAACGCTTTGTTACGCACTTCTGGAAGCGTAGAGTGGACGGTAAAAACCAAGCGGTCTATGGACCTAGGAAGATTACAAGTATATAAAAATAAATGCTGCAGGTATATAGCTGCAATGTAAATGATTTGATAGAATAATGAAGAAGATAAAAATGGCAGAAATAAAAAGTAAAATAATCGAGATAAAAATAGAACAATAGAGACAGAGAGTAGAATAATACATTTGAAAAGCAGAATAATAGAGATGGGGAGTAGAACAATACAGATGGAGAATGGAATGGTAGGGTAGGAATGATAAAGATAAAGACTAGAATGATCGAGATGGCGAAGAGAATAACAGAGATAAACAATACAGTAACGTAAATGGAGAAGCTGGGACCGATCGTCAGCAGGCGTGGTCTACCACTGCAGGGCATCGGGGCATTATGGAGTCAATTGCTTCTCTACATTTCCTATGAGGGGCGGAACAGCGCACACTCCAAAGATTACATCGTCTAAGGAACTCCGATTGAAATTTGTTCCAGGAACCCGAGTCTTTTAGTGCTTCTTTCCTGGAGCTGGGCGGACACATGCAACGTGTATCTGCAGTGCGTGAAAAACAATAAAATGAAGCGCAAGACATAACAGAAAATGAAACTGTACAAATTAGACCACTCATGCCCCATTAGGTTAGGTTAGTTTCGTGGCTTATGTGTGTGTCATAGTAAGTAATTTATTTATTGAGTTTTTACTATTATTCTACCTCTGTTCACGCTACCGTTAAAATTGATTTAATTCATTATTGCTTAGAAAATGAGGATCAAATCGCTTTGGTATATTTCAGAATCAGTTTTGCTCAAACTGAGATTTTGAGATCCAGTTCTGACATCTACCAACCTTAGAATCTACCATCGGCGGCCTCTTATTTGTTTCACCGTTGACCGATGCTAGATGCCTTCGAACGAGTCGCGTTTGATCTAAGAAAAAAGACACCGTCAGAAAGAGCAATAAAGAATGTTCATATGATTTTAACCGCACTCACAAAAATATGATCAATGACCTTTATATATAGAAGTTTTTTAAAAACAGTGTGTTGTAATTGATTTCATGTATCATCTTTTTGGAAATAAACGGTTTTTCTTTTCTTTCTCATCAACGAAACCGTTGATTCACAACCAGAATGTGAAACTATTCACAAAATCATTATTAAATGTGGCAACAAATGATAAAATAGAATGGAGAGGTGAATTAAAGGCTTTGTTGTCGATATTTTGAAAATTTCATGGCCGATGTAATTTGGTATATTTTACAGCTAAGGTTTGTTATTCTACGTGTTCTGAAACATCGTCCATGAATTTTAAAAGTTCTTCTGCTAAACTTACCCTTCACACATACTAATTTCAGAGCTTATTGTGCTTGTAAACTAATATGGTTCTAAAATTTATTAGAAATTCAAAATTTACTGACATACGTGCAGAATTACATCATATGAAAACATACAACAAAATCTAACTTCACTAACGCAAATTCAAAAACTGAAAAGCAATTAAAGCCTCCTGGAACATGCAGCCAAACAAAGTTAGGCAGGACAAGTCCACAGTTTAAGATTTGATGGAATAAGCAAGCTGCGTTTCACCAGAAAATCATCCCGAAATGCAAAATAATTGGAACTCGCCATGATTATAAATTGCGTTCAAACTGAGAAAATTGTGTGCTGTTAGTGTCATAATAATTAATTTTTGTTATATATCCTTCTGTAAACTGTAAATCTATTTGGCGAATTCATCTGTTTGTGCGTGCATTTTGTTCGTACATGCGTCAGTACAACGCCCTCGGTGCGGGTGCCGCAATGCGCATTGCGGCACCCGCACCGAGGGCGTTGTACTGACGCATGTACGAACAAAATGCACGCACATGTTTGAACAACGTTGCAACGTTGCGTAGAAATTAACTTGAATGGTAAAATATTTGTAACACGAAGCCCTGACTCTTTTTTTGTGAGGGTTTAGGGTAATCTTTTCTTCGATGTTAGAGGATTATAATTACTTTTTTTTCGCTCTACATATGCACCTGTGGCATTAGATACGGATAATGATTTTGCACATTTATCTCATTTAACGCTTTCATTTGCACTTCGCATTTTTGTTTGCCTTCCTGCTATCTTTACTCGCTTCATATTTTTAATTTTCTTAAATGCTATTCTTAGAATCAAAATATTCAATCTTCAATACGTCATCGTTATGTACCTCTATCGGTCACAACTATTACTGTGTCATTCGACCTTCCTATGCGCCCCCTTCTCATTTCCCCATCTCTATTCCTCTATTTTTAGCCTCAATAGAGCATGTCATCTAATACGAGGTTGCTTTGAAAAAAGTCTTACATGGCCGGTATCCTTCAGGGGTCACATGATTCCACATGCATGAGAAAATAACTTACAACTTGTCCACGAGGTCACCTGCTACTGACCTCTGTGCCTTCTCTTTGTGTATCTGCTTTGTTGGAAATAAACTGATTATCTTTCTTTCTACAGCTACATGTCACCGAAATCCTCGAAGCAGATTTGTAACAGTTTTATGTACGTCTTGCGCGTTTATTTTATAATATTGGAAGGTAAAATAAGCGTGTTCTGCTTTGGAATTCTTGTCGCTGATCCGGTTGAAACGTTGTCTATTTTCATCAATTTTATGAATGGTTTAATACCGAAACTCAGTTTTTCATACCACTTTGATTGCCTTGCCCTAGATTTTCCTTGTATTAAGAGCAACCTTACTGTCTTTGGAACATCTTCGTTAATGGTTAGGGAGGCCGAAAAAACTTACATATTATTAATACCGAAAATCAGTTTTTCAACCCTCTTTGATTGCCTCGCCCTGGATTTTACTTGCATTAAAGGCACCATTTGTTACATGTATGACCATGCTCTGTCTATTATCATCTCACTAACCCATCCCAACTCCCCAGTTTTGATGACTATGAAATTAATTATTTGAAATCTCAATTATGGTTCCGTCTTATCTCTGCAAACACAATTACTCGGAGATTACCTACTCGAAATTTTAATTTAGGTTCAGTCTCATCAATGAAGTCATGATTACTGTGAGATTACCTACTCGAAATATCATTAATGGTGTACTAAGAGCTTGCGTTCATTTTCGTTTCCCTACACTCGCCATAAGTTGCTCGATACGCATCAGCTTCAAATTCTTCTGTAAAATATTCAACTCGATAATTTTTGTGTGGTTTTTTTCCTTATAAAATTCCAGTTATTGAAAGAGTTTTCAACAGGGCTTCCCCTTCCTCTTCCTACACTGCACCACACGACAGCCGCTCGATCGTGTGCCACAGGCTCTCGTGATGCAGTCCGTGCACTATTGGGGTGCGTCAAAAATATGCAAATGGCTTGAAAAGCGTTGTTTTTATGGAGTTTTCAATTAAGATAATAAGAAATTTTTTCCCCTATGATAAAACAAAAGGTGAGATTAGCAGTAATTTTTATTGAGTTTTCAATTATGAAAATAATGATTATAGGAAATTATAACAATTATGATAATTCTAAATGTTTTACGCGTCTAACGCTCGAGATGAGCCTTTTTTTCTGGATTTTCGCCCATAAAATAATAAACGATCCCTGGGCGCGAATTCGTTCCAAAAACTACATTTTTTTCGTTGAGACTCAATTGAAAACAAAAGAGCATCAGAGTAGGATGCCAAATTTAGTGTTAAAATAGTAACGTTTTAAACGTAAAGAAAAATAGGGTTCAAACTGCTGAAAAATGCCAAATTAATTTTGTCCTTAAAAAACATTTTTGACACAATTGTTTCCAGACGTGCAACTTAAAAATTGATGGATGGATTTAAAAAAACAATCATCTAGTTTAATGGATTTTATATAATACACAGAGTACGGATGTAAAAGAAGTTTATTCATAAACGACAAAGTGAGACATGGACTCCTCTAAAAATTAAACATGATCAGATTCACACAACTTCAAAAAAATTCTAATTCCCAGTCCAAAGTATCTATTTAAGGCTGGCAAAAAAGTAGGTTGAACATTCTGGAGTCTTTGTTAACGTGTTGAGCATTAGCTGTGTTAAACTTTTCAAGTGGTTACATTGCATCTGGTCTGCAATGAACATGCATTTCAAGACTCCCTAAATTATGTAGATTATGTAATTATAAATTACGTAGATTATGTAAGAACACCATCTGCAAAGCTAGATATTTAATTTACCTTCAGTCATCGTTTCGCCTCCTTCACCAACATCAAAACCAGAAATTTTACCCACATTCACACATAAACCTTAATACATTGTTCCCACAACCATGAGACTGATTTCATGCGCCAATGACATGGAAATGAAGCGCAGAAAACTCGTGGATTGCTTCAGAAGTTCAGATTTTTTGATAGAATTCGAACCTATATCAACTAGAGAACCTACGATCTGCCGCGTCTCATGTGTGTTACTGTTTAGCGATGTATAATATCTCAAACGGAGTTACAGTGTAAAGCATTAAAGAAGACACTTAGATAAAAACAGTGGGGGGAATTTTCTAGATTTTCAACTGTTGAAAACATGCCTCCTTGTCTATCGCTTCCATTTACACAAGTTTAGCGAGTAAAATTACAATAAGAGGAGAAAAAACGTCGATGGGCACAAAGATTTTCACTATCTGCACTACAATGACGTAGCAAATATTAACAGTCAAAAATACTATTTTCCAACTTTTCAACTTTCCGAAATTGTTCTAGTTCTACGCATGTTAAAACATGAAAATAATCACTCATCATTCGTACCCATAAAATGATAAGTGATTATCGTCGTATTTTAACACGTGTAAAACTAGAGCAATCAATGATACTAATGAAGTCAACGTCAATGATACCACTGTAGCAAACATTAATAATGCCACAACACATTTAATGAGTTTATTAACGTGGGTTGATATGACGGGCTCTATGTCGTTACCAGGACAAGCAAATATGATTTCCATATATCCATTCATGAAACTAATCATAGTTAGTATTTATGGAACTCTTTTGCCCTACATGCCTATGCAATAGGTTATATACAAAAATTATCCGCAGAGAACGACAGTAAAGTATGTAAATACGTTCATTCGGCACATGTTAACTGGACAAAATCTTCTAAGTACAGCATGCAACATTAAAATTATGGACTTTCGGCCTATCAACAAACACGAACAAAGTAGCTTTTTTTATCGAGGAGTAATTTGAATAAGAAAACTATGAAAATTGTGGTCACACTTTGAATGCAAGTGAAAACTTTCCAACTCAGCTTTCGAAATCGGGAGCACAAAAGTCTAACTGAATTTGCACGTCTGTTACCAAACTTATGATGCGAAAAAATTACAAAAAATTGTATATTAAATTACTTCCCACCCCGTGAGTAGTTTCGATATAGAAACATATGTTTTCATTTGTCTGAAGAAGAAACAACTGTAAATACAAAAACAAGCCCCACACGGTACAACAACAGACACCACACGTTACAATAACCATGAGCTCAGGGTACAATAACCATGAGCTCACAGTACCATGACCATGAGCTCACGGTACCATAACCATGAGCTCACGAAACCATAACCATAAGCTCACGGTACCATAACCATAAGCTCACGGTACAATAACCATAAGCTCACGGTACCGTAACCATAAGCTCACGGTACCCTAGCCATACGCTCACGGTACAATAACCATAAGCTCACGGTACAATAACCATAAGCTCACGGTGCAATAACCATAAGCTCACGGTACTATGACCGTGAGCTCACGGTGCGGAAGACAGCTCAGGCCACAGCGGTGGTCATGGCGACCATGCGCTTGTTGTACTGGCTGGTGCTGAGCAGCGAGAGCATGAAGGCGGCCACGTCGGCCCGCGGGATCCTGCGGCCCCCGCTTACGCCCTTCACGAGGTACGCGTCCTCCGTCACCGACACCTGGCGCCCTGCCGTGAAAATTGAGGGGGGAGTGAAGTGTGTTGCGGGTTCACTGTTCAACTTTCATGTCATCTTGGAGGTTTTGTGAAACTTTCGTAGGTTTTCTAAAGTTTTGTGAAACTTTCATCGGTTTTCTAAGAGGTTTTGTGAAACTTTCATAGGTATTCTAAGAGGTTTTGTGAAACTTTCATGTGTTTTCTTGGGGCTTTGTAAATCTTTTATAGGCTTTTCTTGAGGTGTTTAGTTCACTGCATAACTTTTATAGGTGATTTTGGAGGTTTTGTGAAACTTTCATAGGTATTCTAAGAGGTTTTGTGAAACTTTCATGTGTTTTCTTAAGGGTTTGTAAATCTTTTATAGGCTTTCCTGGTGGTTTTCAGTTCACTGCATAACTTTTATAGGTGATTTTGGAGGTTTTGTGAAACTTTCATAGGTATTCTAAGAGGTTTTGTGAAACTTTCATAGGTATTCTAAGAGGTTTTGTGAAACTTTCATAGGTATTCTAAGAGGTTTTGTGAAACTTTCATGTGTTTTCTTGGGGCTTTTTAAATCTTTTATAGGCTTTCCTGGAGGTTTTTAGTTCACTGCATAACTTTTATAGGTGATTTTGGAGGTTTTGTGAAACTTTCATAGGTCTCTTTGAAGATATTGTGAAACTTTCGTAGGTCTTCTTGGAGGTATTGTAAAAATTTCATTTGCCCCTGCTAGCTCACTTGATTAACTGGAGGGAATTTTCAGTTCCCTTGGGCACGTTTTGAGGTACATGAATTCTATTTTTACTGATGTGCGTCTGTATTTTCTGGGGGTTAGTGAATTTTTTACGGCTTACACATTGGAATTCTAATGTGTTCGGTGTCTTGATTTTACTGACTAGGTATAGCAACAGGGTGCTCTAGAATTCACTGACCTTAATCGGGCCCACAAGTAGTTAAACAATTTAAATGTTGACATTTATGTCTCAACCAATGTTTATCATTAAGTTTTTATTTGTCAGGAACTAAGGAACTAATGAGGAACCAAGTTGTCTGATTATTTCCTCAATTATTTGATCTTACTGTATGATTGCATGCATTTACTATATGCTTGCATGCATTAACTCGTCATGCAAACAAATGGCCAGAAGAATGGGGAATGGTAATATACAATGGCCGAGCAAAGGTTCGAGACACGTGGGTTGAGTGTGTTATTTCCGTACAAATAAATATAAAAATACGCCGTTATTTTGTGTTGAGTGATATCATCAATTTATTATCTTCCAATAGGCTAACATAGGACATCGATCTGTTGAGGCCATTTCATTGCGTGTTGCATTTGCAAAGATACAAGAGATAGACATCGCCACCTTTCGAGCACTCGACTTTATTCCAACTTGCAAATAATTTCTGGTCAGTAAAAGTGGCTGAAACAAGGCATACTGTTCCTTTCTCTCAAAAGTATAGTAAAGTTTAATAAGCGTTGTGTTGTTAAAACATATGATAGAAACTCAAGCTTCAATATGCATTGCATTAATTTCATGTGTAACAAACCTGGGACATGTTGTACCAACGATTTAAAAAATAGTTGAGAAGTTGTTTCTGCAACTGTTCACCTCTAGAAACACGGAATCAGGGATTTTTAAATTTAAAAGGCACGTCGGTCTGCGGAAAACTTTTTTTCCTTGTGCATAAATACTCAAGCTGCATTCGTGGCTCTAAAGGACTCTTTTTAATACGCAATAACGAGCCCTACACGACTGCAAACGGAAGGAGAACCCGTGATTTCAATACAGCGACCATCAAAGCAGTTCTTACTTCCATTGAAAACGCAATCTCCACAAAGCTGATTTATATCGAACCATGAAACTACACTCCTGAAGCAGCCCCAAGTGTTTACAATAATCCAAAATTTTCATTTGAGCGACCTGCTATTGTAGTTACCTTTCTTGTGCTTCTATTAGATTTCGATTGTCATGAGGAACTAGACACCAAAATTTTAGAAACTCCAGGGTGAAATTGTAAATTCAATCTTTTTTAAAATCAGGGCAGCAGATCTCTAACAAATGAAATTATGAACGTGCTGAACTCTTCACTTGAAATCAAACACTTGAAAAATCATAGATATAAACTCTGAGCTCATGATAGGTGGCTACAGTAATTTACAGTTTTCCATATTAATGAAACAACGTGAATATTGATCTCCTGGTACAGAAAGGACAAACGAGAAGTGCCAAAGCTTTCCCATTCCCAGTGTTTCATTGTGATAAAACTTTTACTCTATGGTTATGAGTTAAAACGTCGTTTTGACTACAGATTTTAATACACTGTTTCCATATTTCTTTGCTTCGAAACTTTTTCTGTCCAAAATAAAATTTTATTGACTTATTACTGCTTTTGTATATGAACGAAAACTTTCGGAAATCAACACCTGCGTTATGAAGGTCGGCATGTAAAGTATACTTCTAAAATGAATAGGAGAAATTGTCAATTTCGCTAAATTTCAAATGAGAAGCACCTGAGTTAACTCTGTGAGCATACGAATATTCAACTTGTGAATCGTTAACAAATTATATTTTGAATTTAATCTGACAGAAGTAAAGTATATAACGTGGAATGCTAAAAAGACGAGTTAGGCTAATCACCTCGAAAATGCGTACCAAAAATCACACCTTATGCATAAGCAAAAACAAAAGAGCAAGTAAATTCATAAAACGCACTAAATTTTAACACCGGTACGTATACGAAACAAATTCTAGAAAAAGATCTCTTTAAATCCCACCGCTGCCACCAATCATACATCAAAGTAGCTAGGTTAATTGCACTGACCCGTGGCCGCCCCGGTGCCTAGTCCAGGTGGCCGCACCACCGTGTAGTCGAGGTCTGAACACTCCTTTCGTAAGTAAGCTTCCATGTCATACATGTTCATCAGGACAGGCTTGATGATCGGCACGACGATCCAGTTGACCAAGAAGCCGGCGGCCGATGCCGAGGTCACTGTAAATCAGTATTAATGAACTTAAAATGTTGAGAAAATAGGGCATTTTGAGATCTGTTAGAAGGAAAACGATATAAGTGAAGGGGTAAAGATAAAAATCCATGAGTGTTTTTGAGTACTACTCAGCATGATGAGACATACCTCCTCAAGGGTCATAGGATAAGCAATAGGTTTAGGCTAGTTAGTTTGTCTATCCTATGATGTGGGAACGGGCGCCCCTAGGAAAAATACTGTTAAGATATTTCAACCGTAGATATCCTTTCAGGAGATCTACCTTCCGTACTCACATCGCTTCTTTCCATTTCCATGCCTTCTTTGTGGTCTCTCCTCCATCTTTCGTTCCTTTGTATCGGTAACTCATCGTTTTTAAACGCAGGATATCCTGGATGGGACTCACTATGTGCATAGATTCTCGTTTTCTGTTGTCCCTACTAAATGTTTCTTTCACTTTAGCCTTTGAAATTGACATTTTAATGGCTAGGGAGTCTTGAGCGTGCAGATATAATACCTAATATAGTAATAGATGATAGATACTGTAACAGCGTAATTTGTTCTCATCCTTGTGATTCAGACGGTTCTTTGGAAATCGTTACGTCATTTATCCTAAAAATATAGGTTAAGGACATAAATCCACAATATTACAGTCGATCTTCGAGTTAAACATCATGTAAACCTTAACTTGCAAGGTTAAAATAGGTCCCAAGTAATGAACTAATACGATACTTGATTCAAGTCATGAATCGCTGGGACTCATTTGTAACAGTGTACGTTAAGATTTGCAAAATGATGCATCACTTCAGGATTGACTTATGTAATTTATTCGTTTCTCGGAGTAAGGTTTGTTTGATGTCAGGATGGTGAGACAAACTTACCGTCTGTATACCAAGACGTCATAGCCACCAACTTTCTGATGTTGTTTTTCCTCATAGCCTCGGTGATGGCCTTTATGGAGTCAGAGTACCCTCTGAAAGTTAATGAACAATCAGGTATTTAGAAATGACCGTTAAGGAAGTACGTTTATAGGAAGTTCTCGTTTAGCACCATTTGTCATCACTAACAATAAACCTGGACTAGAAGCAATCATCACAGAAACTTCCTTCAACTACGTAAAAGTTCAACTATCATGGACACTTACATGTCCTGAAATGTTGTATTAATTTCTGATTGAACAATTCTTTGCTTCAAGTTGCAAGTACAGGTAGAATAATAAGATGGTCCGTTCTATGCTCACGCTAATGCTAAAAATGCGAATAAATAAAAATAAATATTGGTAGAGAAGGAATAAATAAATAAATTCAAAGTATAGCTGGAACACACAAGCGGTTTGTTATTAACATATAGTCAGACGTTAATTGTAGGTCGCTTAATCATTTTTTTGTCAACGTGTAGGTATACGTTCGAGTAGAATTTTTTAACATGACAAGATTCTTGTCTAGTTCTGCACGGATATAATTTACGTTCAAAAATGTTATTTGGTTTCAGGAAAATTACTGAAAAGGGGCATTAGATGTTGATTCATCGTTTTGCTTCTGTGCCACAAGCGTCAAACTCTCAAATACAGAGACAAAATGGGTTAACAAAGACAAACTTGAATTGTTTACACTCTAATTCCTAAAATAGTATCACTGCTCTTTGTCCTCTTCTATGGAAGCAGGCCAATGTCATTCAGCGTCATTGTACGCTATCGTCACCATTTTGTTACAGCGGTCATCTTGAACTCACTTGACTGGTTTGGCTCGCGGAAAGCCCAAACAAGAAACAACGGCCTCGTGACCGGCCAAAAGCGGGGTCAAGGATCCTGCGTCCATCACGTCTCCAACAACCACCTGCAACCAGATTAAGAGCAAATAATGCCATCAAAATTGATTTTTTTGACTCATTAAAATGTTACTTTTATTGTTAAACAGATAGAAACTGACGAGTGACCGTCCAGAAGTATAGAAACATATCTAGTAGTTCTTCCAATCTCACTCTAACTTCATGATCAAACTATTACGTTAGTTTGAATTGTACTCGTCAGGATAACAACGACAAGGAAGGGGACGATTTAGCAAGAGATTTATTTAGCTCAAGATTACAAATGGGGTTATTGGTACCACGGCAGCCGAGCTCAACGATTGTGCGTCGTCGAGCATCCTGAACCTCAAAAGCCTAGAAGTAACGTCCACCAGTAGGAACCCGTTGGCGTAGCCGGTTCCGAGACCTTGGTTAAATAACTCGTAGTCGTCTTGAGTAAATTCGAAGTGGTTACTACGCCGGCTTCGTTGCCGGTCAGTATCTCGTAAGTTCGTAAGCGAGCGTTCGCTGCAGCGTGAATAGCGGCAACGTACTGTGACACGCAGCAGGTTGCATGAGTGCTGGTCGTTGAGTCCAGAGTCCGAAGAGCGTAGGCGTAAGCCATGGGTTCCAATCGTATAGGGTAAAGCGGAAGTGGCGCTCGATGGGAGAGCATTTGCCTTGCTCTATAGAACAAGGGTGAGCGATTGGAGCCATCAGGAAGCGACGAGGTTATGTGCTCTCGCTAGGCCTGCGACTTTAGCTACTGAATCAGGGTGCGAGGCAGAGAGCACTGAGGAAGTTGCTTTCCACGGGGAAAGCATCGCTCTGCTCCTGGGAGCAGGAGTATAGGGGCGTCGCTTAGGGGCTGCGAAGTGGGCTGCTCTCTCTCTCTTACTCTAGGCCTGAGGTTGTGTTTATCTAACCGAGGTATAGAGCGAGAACGGAGTGAGAAGTCTTGACCTTGGAGTTGCTGCTATAAGTGCGGAGTGAAGTGTGAGTGATGAGTATCGAGTAAAGACTGTGAAGTGATGATTGTCGACTGAAGACTGAAGCAACTCGATAAAGAGTGCTTCTCATAGAAGCCTCGCTCCAAAAGTGGCGACAGGGAAACCTGTCCTGCCATTGGCTAATTTGAGAGTGGTGTCTCGGTGTGCGACATTTGCTCGATTAGCTCGGACTTTGCAGGGACTTCTTGTTTTGGGAAGTACAGGGCTGGAGTCAAGTTGCATGCTCATAGGTACGCGCGGGATTGCGAGTCGATACGTGGTGTTTTTATGAATAAAGTTAGATTTTGTTGTAGTGGTGAGAGACAGAGCCACTTAATTGCTGTCTCAAGCGATAAATTGAACTAGATGAATGTTAAAAATCTATTTTATGTTAATTGATTTGTAGATCAATGAAGCGAAAAAAGTCCTTCATTAATTAATCAAAATACTCTGGGAATTGTATCTCTCATTTGGGAATTGCAAACAGTGGTTGTAATAACGGTAACACGAGCAACAGTAGTTGTAATAACGGTAACAGGAGCAACAGTGGTTGTAATAACGGTAACACGAGCAACAGTGGTTGTAATAACGGTAACACGAGCAACAATGGTTGTAATGACGGTAACAGGAGCAACAGTGGTTGTAATAACGGTAACAGGAGCAACAGTGGTTGTAATAACGGTAACAGGAGCAACAGTGGTTGTAATAACGGTAAAACGAGCAACAGTGGTTGTAATAACGGTAACACGAGCAACAATGGTTGTAATGATTGTAACAGGAGCAACAGTGGTTGTAATAACGGTAACAGGAGCAACAGTGGTTGTAATGACGGTAACACGAGCAACAGTGGTTGTAATAACGGTAACAGGAGCAACAGTGGTTGTAATAACGGTAACAGGAGCAACAGTGGTTGTAATAACGGTAACACGAGCAACAGTGGTTGTAATAACGGTAACAGGAGCAACAGTGGTTGAAATAACGGCAACAGGAGCAACAGTGGTTGTAATAACGGTAACAGGAGCAACAGTGGTTGTAATAACGGTAACAGGAGCAACAGTGGTTGTAATAACGGTAACACGAGCAACAGTGGCTGTAATAACGGTGACACGAGCAAAAAAATCCAACCGTTATTACACAGACGTCCTATTTCTCATCTTGGTGATGAGCGTGGATGTTTTACGCTGGTTTGATGCAATGGAGATCAAAATTAATGAGAAAAAGCTCAAAACATGTTCTTTGACGGCGATCGAATTCCTTGAATAATGTTTGTATTAAAACACATTATGCTTCTGCCTCCATCAATGTTGAATATAATAATTTCGATTTTAAAACATTCATTCGAGCAGGACGCAACATCATTATTTATTATTCAAGCGCAGAAATATTTCACGATAAAATAAAACCATTAATTTTAAGCACATAGAAGTCTTGACACCTCAAGTACGGTGCTAGAAATGTGTCTCGAGTTGCATTCATAATCGATAATTCAACTTGACTCCTTATTTAGATCTTGAGCCTTTGAACCATCAGACTGCTGAGCCGGCCGTCCAAACGTGACCTCTTTTTCGCGTTCTTGCTTACTCTTCTCCATGTTTGAGGATTTGGGAAGTTTTGTGTAGCTCTCGTCTAAAAGTTAAATTTTTCTGTCTCAAGTCGTCACTTGAGCAAGCGTGGCCCCCTGACGCGTAGAAGTATGGGCGCGAGCGCCAAGCTGTGTGCTGCTACAGCTCAAAGGCGTTGCTAGTTTTCATTTTACTGTCATGCTTCTTTAAGACTTCTGATGAGATGGTATTTCACCTACTTACCTCTGATTCTCAGATGGGAAACCCCTAGGAATGACGAGAAACAGCATAACGTTTGCTATAATCTTTTAGGCTTCATGGAATAAAAGCGTAAACTTTTCAAAAATGAATGATTTTATCAAGATTCATTTCGTGGTATAATAAAAAGATTTGCTCGTCGCCGGCCATTAAAATTTAAGCAACGACATATATTAGAAATGAGGACGACTTACATAAAAAAGAGTTTTCTAAACTATAAGATTATTTTTTTGACTGTCAAGCTTCATTATGCATTCTTAAGCTTTGAATACCCTGAAAACCCTTTGAAAAATATGAATTTTAAAATGATGAGAAAAATTCTGAATGCTAATCAATTTTAAGAAAAATTTAAGAAATGAATGAAAACCCGTTTATTTAAAAAAAAGATGATACGTGAAATGTATTACAACACATCAGCTTTTAAAAAGTTCAAAATTTAAAGGTGCTTAATTGATAGATAAACCATACGAGATGGGCAATAGCCGTGCCAGTGGCTAATTATGTGATTGAAAGAATCGATGAAAATGTAATCTCTTGGATATTTTATCCAAGGCGAGATGACTGAAAACTTATGAATACTTTAAATACTCCTGGAGAGTGCTTCGGGGATCTTCGCTATAAGTTAAAATGAAAGAATAAAAGACATGAATCACTCTACTGAAACTGACTAAAGTACCGTCCTGAATGATTTTTAAGTAATGAGAAAAGGTTGGCCAGTATAGTAATTTATAAAAACAAAACACAACTTGTACATCTAGAACAAAGTAACGAACATACAAGCGCAAATGAATTTCAGAGCTTGTTCATCGTACAATGAGTGAGATGATTTGTTTGACTCCTAAGCTCAGATTACGCTTATTTTCCTTTACTTATTTATATTTTGGGCTATTGAAAAGTGTGACGCTCTCTGGGATATCGATAAATCTCTTTTTGAAACAATGAGCCACTGTGTTAATTTTTTTTAAATGTCGAGCTATTGCTGCTGAAAAGTTCAGTACTAACTGGTCACAGAACGTTTAGGAAATGTAATCGTCACGACTTTCATTTTTTTTAATGCAACACTTCAGTCTTCTATATCGAACTGACGACTGTATTACTCATTGTAGTCGAAAGAAAAATCAAGAAAAACGTAAACTATAAAAAGACTTTGAAAATGCAAAAATGAGCTAGTTTTCGATTTTCTGACAGAATTTTTAGAAAAATCAAGTTACAGTCTGAGAACAGCAAAAAACATTTTAGGTTCTCATTCACTCGGTATTCCCTATAATACCATACAGACATATGTGCATGAGATAAAGTAGAAACACGGTGATAGATTGGTATCGCTTAAAAGTAACAACTAGCTACGAAATTTCTACACCTACATTACAAATGAACCTAATTGTGGTTTCATACTCGACTGCGCTTAACAGGCTAAGTGTGAAGTGAGGTCTTCGCAGTAGGGATAGTCAGAAATGAATAAAAATTAACTCAAACAACTATAGGTATCCAGCTTCACAGAGTTTGACACACTGCCATCATAGCTGCAGCGAGAATATTTAAAGAAAACGGTCGGTCATTTAGTTTGGATTTACAATGAAATGTTGCAGTGCGTCATTCTCTTTGACAGAGTTGCGATTTACAATGAAATGTTGCAGTACGTCATTCTCTATGACAGAGTTGCGATTTACAATGAAATGTTGCAGTACGTCATTCTCTATGACAGAGATGCGAAATGGCATGACACGTTAACCTTAAAGTTTTTACACTTAGAGATTTTTTATATGCTGAAGAAGCTTATTCCACAAAAGAGCTTCAGAAACTAAAAGAGCTTTTTGCCCTAGGTCAGATGAACGGGAACTAACTATGGCATCATTCCTCCCATTCTATTTTTAGTTCAGAATATTAGGCAAAAGAAATTTGACAACGTTTGCATTACTCTGAGGGAGGTAAAGAGACGGGAACACTTATCGGGCTTTATGCATATGGAATCCTTCTGGTATTGGGGTCCAGCCTACTTTTTTTAAATGTTCGCGTTTCCTGAAATTAACTTCGCTCACCACTTCGGCTGCAAAATTCATACATTTTTGCAATGGCTTTTGACGATATTGAGGTATGTTTCCCTAGACTAGACTGCAATAGTCCAAATGAGAAAATACTAAAGACTGAATCACCAATAATCTAGATTTTTCGTCAACTGTATTCTTAGCGTAATGAGAAAACATAGTTTCCCTAATTTTGTGGCATACTGTTTTTCCGTGTGGTTTGAAAATCATATTTTTGTAAAACCAAACACCAAAAGTTTTTACTTTGTCATCTGGCTCGATTTATCGTCTTCAAACGTCAACGAAAATTTTTGGAATTTTCTGATCGCATTCTTTGATCCAAAAATAATGCATTGTGTTTTAGTTACGTTAAGTTCAAAGTCATTGTGGTCATACCACGATTTCAGGTTCATTTAAAAACTTTCAGCGTTGACTTGTGTTTATTTTAAATCAGCTATCGAACTTGTCATGGCAATTTGGGCATCCTCAGCAAACATTCAGATTTTTGTGTTTGCTGGCATGGTGGGAAAATCATTGATGAAAATAGAAAAATAGGAGCGGGCCAAGAATTGAACGTTCGGGGAACGCCAAAGTTATTTGGTTTGAATGATGATATTTTGTTATTCAAGCACACTGCATGAGAGCAGTTCAGTAGGTAGCTTCAAGCCACTGTGTTGTCTATTCTGAGGCTTGATATTTTTTTGTATGACTTTTTATGCTCAACACTGTCGAATGCTTTGGAGAGATCAAGTCATAGAGAGTTCAATTTTTTGGGTTTATATCATTGTGTATTTTTTCTGTGATGTTAAATAGAGCATCTTGATTGCGATGAATTAGATGTGACGCATCTACGTGAGACGAAAGCTGATTTGTTATTCCTTTTTCAAATATTTGTACATGACAGGTAAGAGACTGATTGGTTTGTAATTTGATGCTATATTGATTTCACCAGATTCGTGAAATGGTTCAATGATGGATAGTTTCCTCCGATCAGGAAATTTGCTTGTGGCTATAGATGTATTTATTATCAAACAAAGCAGGGGTGCTGTTCAACAGAAACTGTCTTTCATATATTAAAGGCTAATGCCATGATGTCTAACCGCTTTTGTTTTTTAATGAGTGTCAAATTTTTCGTGTCTCTATAATAATTTTTATTAGTTTCTCGAATTAGGGAATGAGGGGTTTTGAGGGGTTGAGGGGTTGTCAAAATTACTTTTGCAGACTGTTTTTTTTACTGAGTTACTTCTCTAACGACGTCCCACTTTTTTTTTTGTTAATTATATCTCCAAGTTTTCTTTGTGGAAGTTGTCTTATTATGAATGAATCAAGGGTGAGATCTCTTTTTTTTAAAGAAAATGTTTGCCTACGCACGACGGCTCAACTAGAAGTGCGTCACTGTGAACGTGGAAACTGCGCTGCATTTACGTAGGTGAGCATTCGCAATCCAAGGTGTTATAAGTTGTTTACTGATTTTGTGCTGGTTATTTTTTATTCGTATCCGCTTCTCTATAATGTTGTATCATTGGTGCATTTTGGAATACCCGGGAATAATTCATGTGAACTTGAACAGATCTGGTAATGCTGCGAATGACGAAGCAATCCTTCTGGGGAAAAAACTAAGTGTAGTCCTAGGAAGTGCTATTCATTGCCATAGAGCTGCCAGTGTTTGCGTCTAGTTTAAACATTTACGTAGCTTTGCTCCTCGGACGACAAAGGCCAATGGCAACCGGCAAGGCACTGAAACCGTAAGTTCTTACTGTTGTAAGTGAGGGGCGTAGACGTACAAATGTGCTTGATGAACTGGACATTTAATAGTCGACAAACTTTACGTTACTTGTATGAACTTACGCTATTACCTCACATTCAGGTTCGAAACTAACATACAATTTAAAAACTGTTATCCTTCAAAATGTAGGTATGGTGAACTATGATTTCGAATTATTGATTAAGATCAGTGCAAGCTACATTAATTTTATGTTCAAATCTCTTCAATGCATACGCCGTTGAAGCGTAGTAAAATTGCAAGGGAAAATACGTTGCATTCATTTTATACTATTTTAATATTCCAGAGTCAGGGGTCCGTGGCAATTTGACAGGAGGTCCGTAAAATTTAACTAGTTTACCAGTGGATGCAGTTAAGGTATTTATTAACAGCTTTCCAAGACTGTTGATATTATGAAACAATGCGTGCCAATTTATATAAACAGATATTCCTGAGGGGAACACACGTGAGGGGTCCTCAGCTCATTTTTGGGTAATGATAGTGGTCTTTGGTTGAAAAGAGTTTGAGAACCCCTGTTCTAGACCGCCTGTGAAGAGATCGTGTCCACTATACAGTGTGTGAGAAATTTAAACCTTACCCTATGTTAGTAGCAACTGCATAACATTTTCTTTTGTCTTACGTCAGGACTGACAGCAGGTCGTGGACAATATCAACTAAACAAGTAATTTAAAAAAAATTCCAAGCAAATAAGCTAATAGATAGAATAAATTGCTACTGCCACGAGGAAAATGTGAAGTTCCAAGCTAGAGGTTAGTTAGGCCTTCCTTTTAATGAAATAGAAAAGTTTCCGTTATGCTAAGGATAGTTTTTTTTTGCTCATTGCCGTCCTTATTTAAACACTTATCACTTTGTTATTCAACTTTGACCTCGTTCCATAAACTTATTTCTCAACTTACTGTCTCCATGCGCTGGGGGTCTTGTGTGGGAACACACCATTTGAATAAAATCCCAGTTCCGATAACTTCAAACTTAATGAGACCTTCCCCTCTTAGGGACACCATTACTGTGGCGAGGGATGCTCAAACTAACTTCCCTAACCTGTTCATAATAGTACTTATAGGGCGATTCTTAGAGACTTGAAAAACTGTTATCTTAGATAATGTAGAAATGATGAACCATGATATCAAATTATCTTGAAAGATCAAAGCAAGCAACATTAATTTTTATGTTCAAAAGTCGAAAAACCTAATCCATATATAAGACACATACTGACCTGCAGTTTGGGATCTTTGGTTTGGATTTTGTCGGGGTTTCTGACGACCGCAGTAACGTGGTAGCCCTTCTGTAGCGCCTGCGCCACCGCCTCCTGCCCTGTCAGGCCCGTCGCGCCGAAAATAGCGATCTTCATCTCAAATGGTTTGGAAGGCGTTCTTTCCGGATGGTTAACACTCTCATACGAGTGGTAAAAATCGTTCTTCTGGACGATTCAACAAGGTAAGTTCTTATAAGAGTGTTATCAATTGTTCTAGACGGTTCAGCAACGCTAGTTCGTATACGAGTTTTAAAAATCGTTCTTCTGAACGCTTCAGCGAGGTAATTTGTTGAGAAAATTAAGAGTATTGAATGTCTTTTTATTCAACGTTTTAACTGGAAATAGAAACGAAAGGTTAGCTTGTGATGCTTTGGTAGCTTGGAGATGTTCTCGGAGAGTTGGTGAGGTGTTATGAAAAATATTGGACGATGAGTTCTTTTGGACGATTCAACGACGTAAGTTCTTAAAAAAAATTTCGAGAATTAAAAATCTCTTTACTCAACATTTCAATTAAAAATAGAAACTTAAGGTTAGCATGTGATGCTTTGATCGCTTTAGAGATGTTCTCGATTAGTCAGTGAGGTGAGTAATGAAAAATATTGATGCTGAGTTTTTATTTGTTTTTAGCCAGCGTTTTGACCGCAAACCGAAACACGAACTTGAGTTGTTATTTGTTCCTATCTGGCACATATTTACGAAAAGGAAAATAGAAGGAGTAAACTAGTCAGTTTTGTATTTATCGATGAATCCGAAATAGCAAAAAAATTGATTTGTTGAACGAGAAGTTGTGTTTGTGCACATTTTTTCACAACTGTATTCGATATTGGCGATGCGAAAGTGAAAGCTGATTAATTAAGGATAATTTCTGCCTCAAAATTGAATCGTATTTCTCAGAACGTATTGTAGGCTGGAGTCTAGAGAACACCAGGTTTGCACGCATACACTTCTCATTACGGGGACTTGTGGGTCATGTTATAGATATGAAAGAAAACCAGTAAATTTTCAATAGAGTTATTGCATAATATATGGTATAACATATGAAAAAATACATACTCTAATGCTAAAAAAGTTTCTTTTCACTTGGCAGAGCCAATGAATGATCGCTGGGGCTGCTATGATATCGTTATATGCACAAATGCGAACTGATAGCCCTAAAGCACCTAAACGTAAGAGCATGAGTTCATATCTATGTAGAAATGAAAGTGTATGTGATATTCCTCGAGGAAGGTTCACCAAATAACGTCAAGCTTCATAAATTATTTGTGGTCTATTTTATTTATTGCTTCGAAATTACTTACCATTTAGCCAACCTCTGATGTAGCAATACAAATACGTTCTTGTATTTTCATGAATAGGTACCGGTTTACCTGTGTCCACCTATACATATAGTTTTCAAAAGCTGCTTTAATAAACTAATGAGAGCCATTGTACTAGACTTAATAACAATCTACTGCGGGATCGCTTGTGGTAAATAAATTGTTTCAATTGTTTAAATTGCACTTACGAACACACATCAAGGCACATCGTGTGAAGAGTGTGTTCTCGGGTGATAGCTATACCTTATCAAAAGAATTCATGACAGGGGATGAATAAGTACCAATAACTCTTTATTCTCAAGGCATTGACCAAGCTCTAATGAAATTTTATGGAAGGAAAGTCTGACGAGAGGAATCTTTATTTAAGAGTGCCTTAGAATTGCGCCGAATGAAGCAGTATTTCTATTAGATGCTTATTTTCATTAATTAAAGCGCTGACTGCAGTAGAATACACGGTGAAGCATGAATGCCATCCACCCATCAAATCATACGCTGGGGAGAATAGTTTAGAAATCTGGTAAACTCAAATATGTTTATAAATTTCTAATGCCTAAATTTAATGTCAAATTATATCAGTTGAAAAAGCTTAGTTCCTATTCGTCATGGTAACCACACATTTGAACGACTTTGCAGTGTAAAGAAAACAATACATTTCGGTACACAATGAAGTGTGTATGTTCTTTGTAACCACATTTCTGTATCGGACTCGAGTATCGGAGGGCGTAGGTATTCCGTCATGCTATCTACGAGTCGTGAGATAGCGCTACCAAACTGAATGTGAATCCAATACGACAGAACTGAAATTCCACGACCCATACTTGATTTAATCCATACTCTGGGACACATGCATTAAGATATTCTCGAACTTCAAAATTATGTAGTAGATAAACTTAGACTAGAATAGAAGGGGGCATGGTAAGTGCTTATAAACCTGCAAAGCTGCAGGAAACAAGTTACATTGTTCGAAGCTTATAAAAATGTAAATAAAAATGATAGGTATTTTATGAACGTCAACTTTTTCTAACACAATATGTATGTTAAGCGAGCATCTGAGTATGCTTTGCACGAGCAATAGTGATGTGCTAAACAACGCAGTGTAAGTATTGTCTACACGTGAGTATATTTAAATCTTCTTCACTGAAATAAACTAGTCATTTAGGGTCTCATCACTACACAAATGTTTCCGCAACGCACCTATATCGGCAACCTACTCGAATTGATACTGGCGAGCCTCCACGAAGCTTGCCGTTGCAGATAAAAAATCATGGAGAACGAGGAACGTGTAAACTGAATGACTCGCCGCGTGATGACCTTGAATCATGTAACTGGCAACAGGCGTTCGATTGTGGGAGCAAATGGCGATAATTTACCTCATAAGCAATTGTTTTGATTCTTGCTGTATGAAAGATTAACTCAAACAGTTAATAAACTTTAAAAATTATGATGTAATTTTTTTGACCTCCATTATAAATCGCTGAGGACACTACTCTGCAAGTTAGGAATGTAGATGTAGGTAAAAAATAATTCAGGGATATCAATGATTTTTCTGCATTCTGGGACTAGATTATGAAATAAATTATCTCATATCTACTGAGACTTTTCAACAGACTTAACAGCTAAAATTATTATTTTGAGTAGCCTATAGATGACACAACTAAGAAAATTTGAGAGTGCGTTAAGAAAATTTTGGAAATCTTTTGCGTTCGTTTGTTATAATTAGTATTTAAATCGGGATATTAAACCATATAGGTAAGAAAAATCGAATAAATATGTTAGAGTTCAATTTTTTCTGTTGAAGTTTTTTCCTAATGTCTATTGAGACTAGCTATAGACGTTTTGTTCTTCTGCGTTTAAACGTTCTTGCGCGCTGCATTCGAAAGTGTCGCTGTGTTTAGTTCTTCAGGAGTTGACAAGTAGCGAGATTATAAGCGTTGAGGAGACAATTCAGTGTAAATTGAGATGTGGCCTACTGAGCTGTGAAATTAACTTATCATATTAGCTGTTTGAATTAATGGACTTCTATAATAATAGAAAATAAACGAAATTTGCTAGAGCATTGAGTCGACGAGCAGTCATTGCATCACGGCTCATGGCTAGTTTATTTCAAATAAAAAAGAGAGAACCAGGAAAATGGGATAAAACATTTTTCATTAAAATGTATTCTCAAGTCTGTAAAAGACTTGCAAAAATGGACGTTTTGAGCCTTCGCTCATCATCAGCAATACGAAATTTGAACAAAAATTCATCTGTAAAATACAAAAAGAAAATAATTTTTTGAGTTGTTTTCTTTATGACATTACTTATCAACTAGGGATAAAGGAAATGAGCTAAGATGATTATTTAAAACAGGTTTTGTTTTAATAATGAACAAAGACTCTAAAATCCGCAATTCCAAACACAACTTTGCCCTGGCTATGACTGAAATTAGTTTTCTTGACTGCTGTGTTGCATTCAAAAGCATGATTTTGGATGGCTGAGTTGGATGGGCATGCTAAAATGTTTCCCGTCCGGTGACTCCTACCTTGATGCACGGCAATCCTACATCACAGAGTACGGGTAGTCATGCCCACGTACTCAGATGCACAACTATATTTGTATATTAGTGATGCCTGCATCTCAGTAAGAAGTCTAACCTTGAACCTAAAAAATGATCCAATTTTGTGATTATTGATTAGTATTAATCTAAATTTTACATTGCTGAAATATTTTTGTAGTAGCTCTAGTATTTGTTTGTATTTCCAGTATTTGTATTTGTAGTTAGTTTATTTTAGTAGAGCTCATCTAAGGTTGAACTGAGAGATTGTCAATTTTTCTAGGCTCATGATTGCCTTCACTGTCTTTGATAATTAAATTTTGGTTGTATCCTAAATATTTTTAATGTGCGGATGCCAGGCTAGAAAATAAAAGCCATATTGCCATTGCAAATTTAGTTATTGGTATTCTAGTTTCAAGTGCAGCATTGTTGAAAATTTGTTAGCAATGCCAAAATATGAAAATAATCTTTTATTTGAAATAAATAGGAAAGAACTCAAATACATTACCATAATTTACAGCATATCACAGACTATACTGCACAATAACCAGGATGAATGTTGCAACTTATTCCAAGGTTTGAGAAAATGTTAGAGCATTGCTATTTGTTTCCAACTATGTGATGCATGAAATAATTTTATTTATACAGGCTTTCATCCCTTATTTATACTAGAATTTATCAGGAGAGGAATGTATGTGCTTTCTTAGACGTTTTATTTTGCTTATAAGTTAGTTTTGCATCAGCCTTGGAATATTATTTTGAAAAACTGCTTGTGCAGATTTAATGAACTTTGGCAATTTGTTGTACATGCTGGAAAATTCTAGCTAAATTAATTGGAAATTTCAAATTAGGCCTATGTAATTGCAGTTGGTAACTTCCCTATTTTGCTGGGTCTTGCAAACTGGTTTGATAATGGGTGTTACAAATGCTGCATGCTTTTAGATAGCTGAGCTAAATGTTCTCATTTTTTAAAAATCTAGATGCATTTTCATTTCTGCTAGGATTAATTTGGTATTTGTGAAAAAGAGGACAATGATCGATTTTCCAATTTTTGCTGTCTATACATAGTTAATTAGATCTAAATAAATTACTTTTCTTCAATGCACTTTTGGGGGTAAATAAGTGTTTAACAAGTTAGAGTGTTATGTTAATTTTTGTCGGTGATGACAAATGCGCCCGAATAAACGGCTACTAATCTATTTTTGAATTTTTGTTGCTTGAATCATGGTAATAACATAAAAATAAACTACTTCTCATTTATACACGTTTCACGAAAAATGAGTATTTTACAAATTAGAGCAGTAGGTTTAGTTGTTGAGCAATTGAGCTGTTAAGAGTACGTTTGGGTACTTCGTAATTTATTATTTGCCGACCCCGCGGGGCTTGCGGAGCCTGAACCCACTTCTAGGATCATTTAGTTAATAACACATTAGAAATTATCACCCGAAAATAACAAGTTATAGCAGTATCTTAACTTTTGTCTAAGAGGGCGGGAATGCACTCGATCATTCGAACGCGTCGGAAGGGAGAGTCCATTGTAGTGTTGCCATCCGACGCGCTCGAATTACTTCCTGCTTCAAACACGAGAGTTGCGGTAACTAATTTACCGCGATAACTTGTCAAATACTCATTTGCCCCCAAAAGTGCATAGAAGATAAGTTGTTTATTTCAATCTAATTAACTAGGTTTAGGCAGCGAAAAATGGAAAATCGATTATTGTCCTCTCCTTTACATTTACCTTTAATTTATATTTGAAATGAGTAACTAATCAATAATCTGGCTAAATTTTATTTTGCCAGTCCAGGATGACAACTTTAAAACTAAGTAAGCTTGTTGTAGATAAATTCATTAACATGAAAGATTCAGTCTTTAAATCACTTCAACTTTTGTATAGTAATAGTGAAGTATCTATTTTTGATTTATGAAAATGAATGAAATAAATGTGGTATTCCTAACCACAATAAAATGTCAATTTGCATGGATTTAATTTTTTATTTTTATTTGAAAATCGGTTATTTTATCAATCGGTTGAAAATTAAGAATACCTATTCCCGAATACTTACTTTTAATAATGAATATCTCTAATCAGTTAGGTTTGCAAAATTCATTTATCAGTACTTCTCATTGCCTATCATTTTTAAATAAGCAACCTGTCAGCCTGTCTTACTGAAGAGTCTTATAAAATAACCTGCAGAAACTTAAAAACATTTAGAGGTAGAAAATTTCAACAACATTGTATGGAGCTAGGTCACATGTGTTTGCTAAACCTTTCACTGAGCTAACTTTAGCCATACAGAATTAGGTAATGAAATATATATTTAGAAATGCTAAAGTCTTATTGTGGGCAGAAAATGTTGATTGTAAAAAAGGTAAGCAGGACTCGAGAAGCAATGCCACTCAAATTAAAAGAAACCAAAAAATATAAACGGTCAATATTGAGTTTAATGCGCTCATGAAATTTATGAATTTGGTTTGAAAGAATTGGTAAAGGAGCTCATTTAAAAATGTTTTACATGAATGACATTTTGCTTGCTGATAAGACATTTTCGAGATATAACATAAATTACCTTTAGGTAAGAATAACGTTAAATAGTCAGCTTTGTCGTACCTGCATTGTTGGAACACATGCAGTATTTTAGCGGGAACTATCAGTGTCTGTATTGCTAAGTTCATTAAGTTGAGTTATTTTAGGTTAGTTTAGGCTAGTTTGTTAAACTAACATAATGTTTTCTAACCCATCACGTCAATACCATATTAGAGCATATTAATGTGTCTGTTTCTTCACTGTTATATACGACGTTTCCATAACTTCAAAGTTTAATAACTTGAAAACAACTCAAGCAAGCAAAATGTATTTTCCATAAAATGTTCTTAAATGTGTTCCTTAGTGATTTGTTAAAACAGAATTATTAATTTCTGTTAGCTCATTAAACTCAATATTAACCAAATAAACACTAAGAATAGAAATCAATATACAATAATATGAAAGCAAAGAAAAATCATCATGGGCCTTTCATGTTTAATTTCAAAAGTATACTATAAAAAATTACAAACGTTTGAAATCAGGCTTAGAGGTGCTAGGGATGAATCAAATGAATTGAATCAAAATTCAAATCAAATGTTAAGTAACTAAATTTCAATGAAGAACTTCAGGAAAATTTTGTTTCAAAATTCTCTTAAACAGTCACCAGGTCGGCAAAGCTAGTACATATGGCATATCAGCAAACCTAGGGTTGCCATGTATGCTTTTACTTGCCTTGTTGAGCGCTAATTATTGGTGGAAGGTAAAATAAGGTGGAGGAACAGGAGAGTAGGTAACATGTTTAAGTCTATGAATTCTTCTGCTCAGCCTAGCCTATGCAGGGAACAATTGAGGAATGTGGTTACCGGCGCTCCGCGACCTCTTAGAAGGCCAGCAGTATAGCTGAGGCATGCTGGCACCCACTCTGCCTATTAGAAGGTCGTCATTGTTATTTTTCTCTTCCAAAAATGGGGATCCAAAATCCGCAGATTTACACGTAGGCAAAATACAATACCAAAATTGTATTCAGGAGGAAATGCTTTATGCAAATAAAACTTTCTAAGCAATGAAACTGCTTGATAACAGCCTATACACAAAATGAACTTTAAAAAACTGATTATTTTACACAAAAATGCTTATAACTCTGGAACTATTGGACCTAAAAAAATTTCACACACCACAAGATTCAGGAGGTCAAAATCTATCAGAATGCATCATCAAGAAAACATAAAAGTGCAATAGATAAATAATGGTGAATGATTTTCCAATTTCTAATTTTTTTTGTGTTTTACCATTATAAAACCTTAAATTCCGTAGATTTTTGATGGGCTAGCAGCATTTTTTTTTTTCACTGACAGTGCAACTCTTTTCCTTTACAATGAACCCTCGACAAAATTTCTTACTTGAATAATGAATGTAAAGCAAGTTGTAAAGTTTATCCATTTTTTCAAACCTACCGGTAGGTCGGCCGTATGGTGACGGATTAATATCTAAACAAATTTAAAAAGTTTTGAAATAAAATGGGTAAATAATTTTTCCAAATCAATAATCAAATTGTAACTTAAATCAATAAAATTGTGTACAAGCCTTGAAAAATTTAACACAACTTGTAAGGTCAATGCTTGGTTGCTCACTTATGCTTCTTGCCCATGCAGCTTATTCAGCATCTAAAGTCCAGGCCACCACCATGTCAGGTGCCATATGGCTCAAAATTACCATTAGAAAGAAAAAATGCCACTGAAATAAGTGTAATATTTAAATGGCTCAACAGTGTTGCATGTCATGCAAACTTTCATCAATCTGCTAATGAGAAAATGCCTTACAAAAAGAAAATCACGCAAATGCAAAGTCACTGGAAGATTGTCCGGAAGACCATGCATGAATTGCTTTATACCTTGAAGTAATGTAGGAAAATAAGCTTGTCATGCAACCACATTGCAAGGATAACCAAACTGGCAGCTCAACATAGTCACTTCATTTGAGATCAGTTATGAGCTTAAGAAACCTAAACTTTCCTAGATATCATACAATCAATGCAAATTTACCTTACACATCTGCGATTTCACAGAGCATCAAAAACTAAGATGAACTATCAAGACCCAACGCTTGAACGACACTTTCGAGGTCACAAGAGTTCTGTGACGGCCCTGTCTTTCAATCCTAATGGAAAGCAACTCGTATCTGCTTCTTTGGATGGCACCATCATGGTTTGGAATCTCAAACAACAGACCAGAGCTTACAGGTGAGAAGGGATTCAAATCATGCTCACTTATTGATTGTAAAGTGAGATGTTAAGAGGGCAGCTGGAAATTTGTTCTGTAAAAAATTACTATTCAAATTAGAGCTTCCAATTGGAACATCAAACAACAATCAGGGGGATACAGCTATTATTCCTATGGGAATTTGCACTCCTAGGAGGAATATACGAGGTCCGAAGCTAAAAGTTAGGAAAGGCTGCCTTTTGATCATGCAGAAAAGATTTTTTATTCATGTCTTTTTTTTTGTTTTACTGCTGTTCTGTTTCTTAGCACATCTTACTTTCTTCTTCGATTTTTATTTTGTTTCCAAACCTTCCTTCTTAACTTGCTGTTTCTGTGCACAGGGGATTCTGTGTACAAATACACTATGTATTTAGATTCTGCATTGCTTTAACTCCATGCTAAATGGTGCTTTCATTCTTTCTCATTTTGAACATCTTTGTTGTGGTAAGGGATGCTGAAACTAACTTAAAATCTATCAATTGTATGCTAACAACGATTGCCTGTTTCATTCTTACTAACTTTTTTGTCACGTATATGCATTGTTTTTGAATGCATTGTTGTGTGAAGATTAAATGCTCATAGATGCACTTCAATTTTCTGTAGTCTGTAGTCTCATTAACTCTTAATATTACTGAATATTGATGTACAAATGCCTTCAGAAATATCAGAATAACAATTTTGTAGTATACTCAAGTGATTTCCTGTAATGCACATTTGGAGCAATGTTTCTAGTTTGTGTATGTGCTAGTTGGAAGCTTTCCAAACTTTGATGTTAATTCCTTGAAATGGTTTCCCAAATTCTTATTGGGGCTATTGCAAAGTTATTTTTAAGGAATAGTTGTCCCTTAGAAGACCCAACAATTATATCTACAGGGATTAGTGCTAGCGCGGTTGAGATGTGAGGTCTCAAGCTGATGGTTAGGTAGGCCTTGTTGAAATAGATGTTATGATTTGTTTTTTTATTGAATTTCTTGTTTAGTTCAATGCTGTTCCGTTTTTCATCACTAATTACTCTCCTAAACTTTTCTCTTGTTTCATGAACTAACTTCCCATCTTCTTGTGTCTATCTATTGACATTGAATTTTTTGTGGGAACACTTGTACATAATTTCACATTCCTTAACTCAATAATTAATGATGCCTCTTTCCTTCATCTTATTGAAACACATTTGTTGTGGTCATGAAGCTTAACTTAACTTAACAAATCAACTGTTAGAAAAATTGAATGAACATGTGTGTCACTGACTCCAATTCAATATAACTCTAAAAAGCTACTTAAAAAGTCTTTGCTTGGCGTACTTAAACTTGAATACATCACTTATAAGATGGCGTTTTCAAATATTTTAACTTGATTTTACCAACTTGGTTCAGTGTGGGAGAAGAATTAGAACAGAAAATTTGCTGTAACTTGTGAGTATCAATGTGTTTACTCGTGTATATTTCTATTTCAGATTTTTAGGCCATTCAGATGCAGTTTATGATGTTGACTTCTCCCCAAAAGCGTTGCTTATGGCATCATCATCTAAAGACAAGACTGTGCGGCTGTGGATTCCAAGCATCAGAGGTGAGGGCTTTGGTGATTGTAAAAAGACTACTGCAGCTCCAGCTGATAACTCCCCAGAAAGTAGAAGCATAGGAGCATAATTTCCTGGCACCCATTTGTAGCACCCTTGGTTATGTTTGTATTCTGTAGACTATGGTGATGTGAACAAGTTGTTTTTCATCAATCGTTTCTCCACTGGAGGAAGACTGATCCATTGTGGTTAGTTGAAATGAGATTGATTCAGATATTTAATGGATTATTGCACTGGGTGTACCATAATAGTTTTCCAGGAGTACAGAAGGGGTTTGATTTATGTGGTCCAGATGCTGCATACCTCATCACCTTGTGTTTTGTGATGAACTCATTCAGCACAATTTGAACAAATCATTTTTATTAGTAACTTACTACAATTTACTTTTGTTGAAGATGAAACTATTTGGAGAATAACTACTTCTGTCATCCTGAGTTACTAAAAGCTTGCCATTGACTGGAACAAGGTACTGAATTTTTCCTTTTTCTAGCCAAACATCTCAAATTCCCTGGTTTGAAAAAAAGGGTTCAACTAGAACAATTTTTAGAAAAGATTGTTCTTAGTGAAAGGTTAGGAAAAATTGTTCAAATTTAAAAATTCAAATAAAATGTTCTAATTTAAAAATTAAGAAAAATGTTCAAATTTAAAAATTCAGAAAAATGTTCAAATTTTAAAAATTCAGAAAAATGTTCAAATTTAAAAATTGAGACAAAAAAATGTTTGAATGAAAAAAATTTAGAAAAAATTGTTGAAAGTTAAAAATTTTCAAAGGAAAAAATATTCAAATGAGAAATTTTCAAAAAATTGTACAAAATGTTAAAATTTGGTCAACAAATCTAAAAGGAGCGATCATGACACTCCATTTAAAACACCTACACCTTCCCATGAATGCCATGCCGACTTGCAGGAGAGTCGAGCGAGTTCCAGGCCCACCAGGGAGGAGTGCGATCTGTCCAGTTCTCCCCCGACGGCGACGAGCTCGTCACAGGCGCCGATGACAAGTGCATCAAGACGTGGACGGTGCACAGGCGCAAGTTTCTCTCCTCGATGCTGGCTCACAAGCACTGGGTGCGTTGCAATGTGTTGGCACTGCACCTTGTCTGCGTGTTGTTGAATGCTGGAGTTGCTGCATGTCTTGCCTAAAGGTTCATTTGTCTTTCGGTTGGTTCATCCCCTTGAGGAGATACAACTATTGTAGCTATGTGAGTTAGTGCTTCCATGCATAAATGTGTGGTCCTGAGCTGAGAGTTAGGTAGGCCTTCTTTTTGTTCAAATAAAATGTTTTTGTTTTGTAAGAAGCTTTTTTTTGGTTCACCTCTGTCCTCTTTTTTTTAGCACCTTAGACTTTCTTCAATTTTTTTCTTGTTTCAAACCTACCTTCTTGACTTACTGTTTCTATGTGCGCAGGATCCTGTATGAAAACTCATTTTGTGCATAGATTCAGCATTCCCTTAACTCCAAACTAAAAAGTGCCTTCATCTTTCTTCTCTTTGAACGTTGTTGTGGTTAGGGAGGCTAAAACAAATTTATAATCAATCATTTAGTTAGGTCATCAAATGTTTTATCTTGTGAATCCATACATGGATGAGTGTGTCCTGAGATTGTTTGGCCCTTTTTTAGAGGAAACTTATTCATGTTTGGATGTTCAGCTTCATTTGCGAGAATTTTAATTTGAGTGTTGGTATTTTCTTCCAGCAATTAATGAACAAACTCATGGGAGTTCATGCAATGAATTAACATTAGAGAACTGCAATTGTATATTTGCAATTTTTCATGCATTGAGTTCTGCACATGTAATATTGTTTTACTCCCCCTCGGGGAGGTAAACCATTGCATCTATGGGAATCAGCACTGTAGGGAGGAGGATATGAGGTCTCGAGCTCATGGTTATGTAGGCCTCCTGTTGATACTGAATAAGTATTTTTAGTTCATTTTTGACTATCTGTTTTTGGCTCATTATTTATGGCACCTATTACTTTCTTTTTCAGCATTTAGCTTTTTTCATCAATTCATTGTCAAACTTGCTGTTCCTATGTGCAGATCATCTTGTGCAAGAACACACTTTTTGCACTGATTACACATTTCCAAAATTTCATGTTATGAAAATAGTACCTTCCTTCTTCCTCTCTTTGGAATAACTTCGTTGTGATTTGTTAATTGCTTTAAGCTGATTGCACTAGTCATCTTGGCACCGGAGTTATTGATCTTCAGTACACAAAGGGTTAAACTGACTTATTTAAACAAATTTAATTTTGCTATTGAAAATTAGCTGCGTTCTATCTGTTCAAGTTTCTTGTATGACAATCTTCAGTTGTTAGAAATTATACTGTGCATCTGCTGCTAAGCCAGGGAGAAAATGTGAGGGCCTGAGCTGAGAGTTAGGCAGGCCTTCTTTATGTTGAAAAAATGTTTTTTCTTTTCTTATGCTAAGGACCATCTTTTTTCGGTTCACTGCTGTTTTTTTTTTTTCAGTACCTACTACTTTCTTCTTCAACTTTGATCTTGTTTCATAATCTTTTTTCTCAACTCACTGTTTCTATGCCCTTTCTGCATAGATTCCGCGTTCTCTTGACTCCATACTAACTGGTGCCTTCCTCCTTTGGATCGCCTTTGTGGCGGATAGGGAGGCTTGAATTAACTATCTAATCTAATCTGCTTTTAAGGATTATCTAGCATAGATGCTGGTAAAATTCTGGGAGAGCTTATCATGAGATCGAATTTCCTATTAAGAAAACCAAATTGGCTACATAGTAATAATTTTTTTAGATCTGTTTGCTAATGCAGTTTTGTAATTTAATCAGTGTTATGCCTGTTTTTAAATGTAATGACTTCAGTTTTTATTTTTATTTATTTTCTTTAAAATATTGCAAAATGGATTTTCATGCCAAGTAAGAACTACAGTAATATTTTATGTGCCCTACCACATGCTGCAGGAAACCTGGATAATGTAAATAGCCTTGAACTCGGTTTCACATAAGTGGTACTCTCTGCAGTGCCTTTTCTCTCAAGTCGGTTCTCATTACGAATACATTATTTTCTTGCATTTTATTATGTACTACTTATTGCATTCTTCCCTTCATTCGAACAACCCTTATTCTATGTAAAATTTCCTCTTCAGTTACATCTTAACACAAATCCATCACAACTTTATAAGATGAGCAAGTAAACTCTGAGTTACCTCTCTTCTGCCCTGATGAGTCATTTTGGCACTGACGTTCATTGTATGGTTCGTAGGTTTTTTGAAACCTTTTATTTCAGTCGTGGCAATTTTTTTTTTGAGTACCATGTCTTGACTTGTTGGAGTTGTAGTTAATTCCATCTCAGGATGCGCTCCAATAACTTCAATTTGTCTTGTGTTTACCTGGCTTATGTTTGGGGTAGGCTCTGTTACCATCTTTTTGCTTATTTTCTTTCTTAAGAACATCTCTATCTTATGTGAGATTTCGACTATGTAAGCAACAAATGATGAGTCGAAAAACAGTATTGGATCTTAGATATTCTGCAATATGTAGATAGTTTCATAGTCCAGAAAAATGCTGAGCATGAAAGCAGTAGGGAATTTTTAGAATGTAACATTTTTATTACTGTGATCACTCTCATAAAGTGCTAATTTTTTATATTTTTGTTACCCACTGACAAAAGACGAAACTAGTTCCATAGACTAATAACAGAGAAGAAATCTCAGACAATGATTCTATCCAAATAAATTAGTCCTCCCAGAGGTAAAGTGTTGAGGTCTCGAGCTGAAAGATAGGTAGGCTTTCTTTTTGTTGAAATAAAATGTTTTTTCTCAAGTTATGGATCATATTTTCGGTTCACTACTTCACCTTCTTCTTTCTTTCTTCAACTTATATCTTACTTCGTAAACTGGCTTCCTAACTATTTCTGTATTCAGGGGATCTTGCATAGGAACATTGTTTGGACATAGATTTTGCATTCCCTAAACTTCATACTAACTGGAGCTTTCGTCCATCCGCTCCATGGAACCTTTTAGTTGGGGTTAGAGAGGCTTAAACTATTGTATTTAATCACCTAATCTACAGAAAAGGAATGCTTGACTTTAAAATATCGTAATACACTACATGAGTCATTACTGTATTTGCATTTGAAATCAGGTGCGTTGTGTCCGTTGGTCTCCTGACGGTCGCACTCTGTTGTCGTGTTCGGACGACAAGACGGTGAAGCTGCACGACGTGCGCTCGTCGAGCACAGTGCACACCTTCTCTGACTTCCGCCACGAGTGTCGGCAGGTGGCGTTCCATCCTTCAGGCACCTGCTTTGCCACCGCCTCTGCTGATGCTTCCGTTGGGGTAAGTCAGAATTGTATGCTGTTTTATTCTAATGCAAAATTTTAACATTGAATAACTGCTGATGCGTCCGTTGGGGTAGGTCAGAATGGTATGCTGTTTTATTCTAATGCAAAATTTTAACAGTGAATAACTGCTAATGCTTCCGTTGGGGTAAGTCAGAAGGGTTTGCTGATTGATTCTAACGCAAAATTTTAACAGGAAATAAATTTTAGGCTCAAAAGATTGGTATCTTGAAAAAAATACCTCATTTGTACATCAAGTATCAGGAACAGGAGCCATGTACTGATGCGCTTGTTGCAAGTGGCGTTGTGATTGTTCGACATGAGTGGCGTACAAGCCCTGGCCGAAATCAGTCCAGCTGCTGTACTGTTGTATTTCATATAAGTGGTGTTGTGCATGTTTACACGTTCCCAGCGTATTGGGCCAGATGTGCACCACTAGATCAATTGATCCTTCACGTGCCGGTATAAATGAATGACATTTCATTGGTTTCGCGACTTTTTGAAAAAATGACTCATCATACGAGGTGAAATGTTATCGTGCAATTGTATTTTTCATATTTCTAAGGAAGGATAGAAATACATTCGAGCAGTAAAGTCGATTTCTCCCAATTTTGCTACTCACAGCCTGACTAAACCAACTGTTAACAATCGCGGAAACGTGGTGAACGTGTTTAGCATGGGTAGTATATTATAAGCCTCTGGCTGAATCATTCTGCTGCTGCATTTGTGACGAGTGCTTCTGTGAATATTGAGCGTAAGTGGAGCACCAACCACCGCTGTCTAAATCAGTGTGCGGCTGCACTTGTTAGCAATGTTATAAATGGGTGAGATGCTTTGTCAGTTCTTTAGAGCTTGAACTCGAAAGATGCTGGTTCCTTACATCTTACATGTAATGGCTTTCATGATTTTTACGATCTTACTTTACTTTATTCTGCATTTAATTTTTCCTGTATGGATTGGAGCCATCAATTAACACTTCACCTATGATCATGCGTAGCTTTGGAACAATTTTCTCGAAAAATGATTTTGATAATAACTTTATATTACTTAGTAGTGATTCGGCGACTACAACATGTTGTTAGAATGGTCGCAAAGCATGCGTAGGATAAAAAACTTGGAATGTTTGTAGCTAAATGTCATCAATTTGCATTTATTGATGATTTAACCCTTTCTCTTTAAAATAAATTTCGTTTGATTTTACCATTTGTAAGAAAAAGTACGGATTATTATGGATATATTATACATCTGTTCACAATTGGAAATTGTTGAATATAGTCTATGGTAGAGCATCAAGTAGTCAATATTTTAAGCTAGATTAGACTTCCAGGACTGTATCATATTTATTATGTTAAAAAGAGGGGTCTAATTAACGCATTCACTTCAATTATAGCGTATTTGTTTTACCTTGATAATATCAATATGGAAATTATTGAAGCTTACCACTAGCGACCAGGAGAGCCGTTGTTTGAGATGTGAAGTTTTATCGCGCTCCAAGTTCTCACTCTGGCGTACTTTTCTGAATGAGCTTCGTAAGAAGCTTTCAAAGCCCTTTACTACAGCTTACACTCTTACGAAAGACTTCTACTCTTAGATCTAAAATGCTTAATCAGGACCATTGTCATTCGCAAAGCCTTTCAAAAATCATCATGTATCTCCAATGTTGTGTAAACTTAACACCTTGCTGCAAATCATGAACAATAATCTACGTAATATTCATTTAATTTCTTAGTAATTAGAAAAGATCAGAATTAATAGAGAATTAATATCCTCATAACAGTTTAGAAAACATGTCATACGTCACTCCCAAGAGGAAAATGTGAGGTCGTGAGCTGAGAGTTAGGTATGTAGGCCTTCTTTTTGTGGAAATAAAATGGTTTTTGTTTTATTGAGGACCATGGTCTTTTTTTTTTTTTGGTTCACTGCTTTCCTGTTTTTCATCCCCTCTGATTTTTTCTTCAACTTTTACCTGGTTGCAGAACCTTCCTTCTTATCTTACTGTTTCTATGCGTACCGGATCCCTTACGGGAACACCCTTTGTGCATAGATTCCACGTTTCCCTAACTCCATATACTAAATGGTGCCTTCTTCCTTCCTCTCTTTGAACATCTTTGTTGTGGTAAAGGGAGGCTAAAAGTAATTTTTAATCAATCAATCCCATGTCATACGTCAATGTAGCTTAACAGCTGATACCAGGTTTATGTTTGACTGTCTCGAATTTGGTCACTCTACAGGGACGAGCGCGTAGCTTTAAACTCTATAAATTGTTATTCAAATACTTCTCGTTTGTGGAAAAAATTAACACTTATTGCACATGAGCATGAAAGGCTGCTTTCTTTAACGAATGTAAAATGAGCGTTTTGTGCTAGTAGATCCAACTTAAGGTTATGAATTTAGTCCCCTCAGAAAGCGTAAGATTGGCAACAGGTTTAGGCTAGTTAAGTTTGTCTATCCTATGCTATAGGGACTGGCAACCTCAGGGGATCCTGTTTGGTTGCCTCAACTATAGGTAGGCCTTCGGGATTTGTCTTCCGTGCCCACTTTGCTTCTTCCTTTATGGTGACTTCTTGGTTATGTTTTCTCCGTGTTTTTTTCCTCACTTGTAACTTGTTTCTTTGTGTGCAGGGTATCTTGTGTGGGAACACGCCTTGTGTTGAGTCACAGTTTTGTTAAGCCCATAGTAAATTGTGCCTTATTCGCTCTCTTGAGATTACCATTGTTGGGTCTCCAGAGTCTCAAAATAGCTTATTTAATTATTATGAAATAAGTTGATTGCTCGTCTCGCCTTATAATTTTAGTGGGCTTGGAAGTCAATGTTACGGAATCTTATTAGATTGGGAGATAATAGAGTACGGCAACAGAGTTGCCGTTCTTGGGTTGTCCCTAAGTCACGTGTCACCAGACATCAATCACGCACATGCACAAAAGCATATGTACACTCATCATTTTCACGCAAAAGCATTAGGACATTCATTTCAACACAATATTGCTGAACTCGGCCATTACGCAAATTGGGGTCCCAAGATATGACAGTTTTCTTCACAGTATTATAATTATTAAAACGAGGCCACCTGTTTTTTCGTGCATTCTTGACGCTACTATCTGATGGACGCATTACTAATGGATTCGTAAGTATATCGTGTAAAAATGTAGCTTCTGACAATACACACGGAATTATGCATGAAGGTTTTTCTCTTCAAATATGTCTGGAATTCTGGTTGATTTTAATTAGGTGCACTAAGAGATTGCCAACTCAGTAATAGTGAAACGATTTTCAAACATATTCACCAGAGAACTAGTTATAGATTTTTACAAGTTCAAGTGGAAAAGTTTAGGGCCTTGACTCTCGCTTAAACTGAGATGTTCATCAATGTGGAGTTGTTCTACTCACCGCTGCTGTTGCAGGTGTTCGACATCAGAACTAGACAGCTGCTGCAACACTACTCCACTCACTCGGCTGCCGTCAACTCGCTAACCTTCCATCCATCAGGTAGGTTAAACCCAGCCTCACGGCCACGCCCACTCGTATAATAAGACTTCATATTTGCCCCTCCCGTAAATGTCTTCATCATATTTGTCCTGGTTTAAGTAATGAAAACGATTTCAATATATCCTGTTTATTTACATTTATGTTTCGTTCTACAAGTTTACTTCATTAGATTTCTAATATTTTTTCTCATGGACATATTGTGTATCGTAAAGATTAGATTATAAGTTAGTTTAACCCTCCCTAACCACTCAAAAAAAAGAGCGTATCGAAGAGAGGAAGGAGGAAGGCACCAATTAGGATAGAGATAAGAGAATAGAAAATGGGGAATCTGTGAAGAAGGGGCAAAGAAACAGTAAGTTGAGAAAGAAGTTCATGAAACAAGATCAAATTTGAAGAAGAAAGTAGTAGGTGCTGAAAAACAGGACAGCAGTGAACCGAAAAAAGGTGGTCCATAACATGACAAAAAAAAATTCATCAAAAAGAAGGCCTACCCAACTCAAAGCTCGGGCCCTCACACGTTTTCCCCCTGGGAGTGCTAATTTCCATAGATACAATAGTTGTATCCCCCTGAGGGCTGTGTATCGTAAAGTGTCAATGTTTAATGTACCTATCCCACTATATTTTTCTCATTAATAGATTGTTATTGTACCTCTTCAATATACCTATATCCCTATTTGTTAGAAATGCAGATGGTACTCCTCAGGAATATGCAACTATTTTTTGTTTTGTTACAGACCATTTCCTTCCGGTCACTGCTGTTCTGTTTTTCAACACCTATTTTTATACTTTCTTCTTCTACTTTTATCTTGTTTCATAAAATTCTTTCTCAACATACTGCTTCCATGAGCAGTGAATCTTGTGTGAGAACACAATTTGTGCACAAATTCCGCGTTCTTTCAACTTCACACAGACAGGTGTTTCCATCCTTTCCCTTTTTGGGACACCTGTGTTGTGGCTAAAGAGAGGCTCAAATAAACTTAAAATCTAATCGTTTGCAATTGGTAATAATTTTCTTGCCATCAACGCATAAATGCTCACCACAAACTGCGTACAGGCCACGTGCTACTGACCGCCTCGTCCGACAAATCACTGCGGCTGTTGGACCTGGTAGAAGGGCACCCAATATACACCTTGCATGGCCACAAGGATGCCGTCACCGCAACTGCATTCGACGCCACCGGCGACTACTTCGCGACGGCATCTACTGATAAACAGGTCTTCCTTCGTGTTTGTTATGGGTCTGTTCGGTTACAAGAAAAGCTTTACTGGCAATTCCGATTTTTCGTCTTCTAGTTACATCTTTTCTGTATTTTATATCGATCTATATTTATAAAGATATAAAACGTTTGACACCTGTTTCTTCAAAGTTTACACTTTTTATATCTATTTCATTAGTGATCTAATTCTTCCTCTTTTGGTTGTGTTTTACAGAGATTTTTGCTGAAGATGGGCAGTTTGTCCGAAACGTTCAGTTTTATTTGATCATTTATAATAAAAATGACTTCAAGTGTAACGATTTTCGGCTTGCTTTTTATTTAGATATAAAACGATTCTGATTTTTCATTTTCTAATTAATTACATAGCTTTTGTATTGCTAGTTCTCATAAACTGTTTTTCTTTTTAGGTAAAGCGAGGCTTTCCTGATGACCATTTAAGAACTACACTGAAATAAACAAATCGGTGCTTATTTTTCGGAATTTCAAGTGTATTTTGTCTGTCTTCATTCGTTAGTTTATCAGCGATTGACGATTGAGCTACCATTTGAATGAACCATGCAAGATTACTCATCGTTTCGAATAGAGCATTGATTAGTCAATTGAGCATACTAGAGCGCACTCGTCAGCTTGTTCATTGCTTGATTGACAATTGTTCAAAGGGAAAGTTTTACTGGCCATGAGTAAATTTCTCACAATCTTAACTCGTTAGAGAATCTACATCATGTAACATTTTGTGTAAATGAAAGGAATGCATTCAAGAGAAATGACCTTTCATTATTTTGCTGTTTCAAAAGGTTTAACCTAATTATGAGTTGGTAAATTGGTATCTTCACACTGAAATAGACAACTACACGTCGCTTCCTTTTTCTCGCTTATTTGTCTCGTGTTTTTGCTTACTAGTGTTTCCAAATCTTCAACGAGCTTCGGGTTGTGGTGATGAGCCATAACCGAACATATTTACTCCTGTAAATTGCCTAGGATCGATATTGCTGTCGCTTTTGTTCTGGAGTTCTTCTGCACTTGTTAGCTTGTAGTCTCACTAACTCGGCCTGCCGGGGTCGGTAGTTTGATGAGTTAATGAATCTCATGCAGCCATGATTCTGTGTATACGCATTATTTCTATTCCTTTCGTTCCAGAGTGTAGGAAAGCGCGTGGTCTCTAAAAGTGAAATTTGAAATATTTTGCTTAGCCCTTGACCATACACACTGGTAGATCCTACTCTTACCCGGCCCTCGAGATAATTCAACCCTAAGTCTAGATTTTCAATGTTATTACGGGGTTTTTAAAAATCACCTGGGTAATGTTATGACATTGTCTAAGGAGGTATGAGAACCAGTGTTTTACCTTGAATATATCTGTTTTGTGGCTTTTTTAGGTTGGAAAATATTCAAACAGGGTTTATAATGGTGTAATAGTGTGTAGTAGTTTGTGTTCAAGAATTAAATCAGTGGAATATTACCTATTTCTTCAGTGTCATTTTCGTCTCAAACACTAAATACGTTGCAGAAAATGCTTGGTAAAATAAATTTTGTATGCCACATTGCTGTCGATTTCATGTTCATTGTTTGAGTTTGAATCAAGTAAGTTACTTCAGTAATATCCATTCAGTGTATCTGTTGACCTAATATACCCAACTAAACAAAGTCGAGCTTTTTTCAGCCCCAGGACAATATTAATAAATAAGTTTAATTTAAGATAAAATTTACCATGTGCTTAAGGATGTCCTGCATCACATCTCCACTTAAATTGACCGATAAGATACGCTGTGGAAATGTTACAACTTAAACTTGCACTAACCGCATTCATCATTGAGAGCACGTTTGAAGGAGGAAGAAGCCAGTGTGAATTTATTTCTTACTGTGGAAGACCTGGTGCAGGTATTACTGTGGCGCTCTCACCTGGATGCTGTGGACCAGCTAGAGTGCCTGGAAGAGACGCTGATGCAGCCACCTCGGGAGGAGTCAGCCGTGCACGATGTCACTGTCCAACTGCCTGCCGACGAGCCCGCCACCTCTGAACACTCGCGTGCAAATTCCGCTGACTCATCGAAGGTGGGTAGCTGTAGTTGTGAATTTATAGCCCAAGAGTTCATTCTTCGTTTCCTCCCATCCTTTAAGGTATCTGTAAAACCTGAGAAAAATCTTGTATTGAGTGTTGAATTGATTCTATGTGAGTAGTAAGAAACTCAGGTGTGTGGGCACTCCATGGCGCTTTATTTTGCTCAGGGGCTTTTTTTATTTTATTTTAACAAAGAGGCACTTAGAAAACTCCCATGTATTTGAACCTTGTTCCTTGTCTGTCGAGGTTATCTTTGAGCTATAACGATGTAGCTAATTGTATTTTTCTATGGCACGCATGTTAGAAATTGATGAATTTGTCCCCTCAATGAGGCATGGGCTCGAAATGACTATTACTATTTACTTGTTTTGATTTATTTGTTTCGTGAAAATAGAACTTGTCTTATCAAGTATTGTTGACAGCTTTAAATTTAGGCTTATTCTTCGTTTCCTTGTTGCAAAGCTTCATGTGAGTGACTGGCTGTACACTTGTAAACTCTACCGCAGGTAAACAAAGGGAGTTGAGTGAAACATCATTTCGCTCGCCCCAGTGAGAAATAGTCTCGTATGAAGCTTACAGTTTAGTTGGTTTCAGGATACTATACAGCGTGCGTTGTAATGTGAATTTCCTTCGAAGTTCAAAGGTAAAATAATTTTTAGCGAAACCTTTCTTTCGTCATTTTTTTCCAAAAGTGGTACTATGTGCCAAATTTTTTAAAACTCGCTGCACCAGACGGTGTTAAAAGAATTTTATTCATTCAGTGTACACAATTTCTTGAATTAATTTTTTTAGTCATCTGTTTAACTTTTACTAATAGGTATATTGTTTGCTTATACCGTAATTATAAACGCTAAGTGGGCAACCGAATCTAAAGAATCCATCCGCATTCTTTGCGTCTTACATAGGCCATATGGGTTAGTGCGTATGCCATTAGTTTGTTTTAAATGAGTCGTACATCAAAAGATTGAATAGAAAACAGTTTCGTTAAAAAAAGTCTGTAGCATAAACGAGTCTATTTGAAATTCGGAGAAGTTTTGTGTAAAATTTGCTGTAAATTTTAAAACTCATCAAATTTTTGTCAAGTATTGTAAGTATTATTTTTTATCATTTCAGAAAATAAATTTCGCTCCTGGTACTTTCTTAAATTTAGGTGCAAGTCGGAGTAACTTAGTTTAACCCTTCACTGCATGAATTATTTTTGAAAATAGAAAAATATCAACGTTTGCACACGTCAGTAAGGGCGTCCAAACTGAACTCTAACGCTTGAAGGGTGTATCGAACATATATCGTACCTACGCCTTCATTTTATGAATAGTATGTCATGACCGTAGAAATACACTTATCTCGATCAATTCTTTCTATATACAGCAAATTTCGCTTTGTGTCATATTCGACACACTATGCAGTGGAGGGTTAAATGTTCAGCTTCCGTTCTCATGTTTTTGCTCTCCTCACAAAAATGATGGGCAAAAGATTTAGGTTACTTAGATGTGTCAATCCTAGCTATCCTGTGCTACGAGGACTGATGCCCCAAGGGACAAGCTGTTAACACGTTCACTGCCTCGGGCATTTCTTGAAAGGTAAGGTTGTAAGTAGCCGAGTTTAAAAAAACGATTTTACAGCTCGAATTTTATTTTCATTTTTCCTAAGATGTGTGAAAAATGTAACGGCGTAATGGTATTATACCTCGTATGCTTAAATCTTTCCTAAGAAAGATGTTGAAATCATTGACGTGCTGTTTATTCACAGCGAAACGTAAATGAGCAATTTACCTAGTGGTACTCGGATGCCCCAATAGGCAGTCAACTTGTGAATCCTTTCTGACGTCTACCTTTCCTGCCCTTTTTGTTTCTTTTAATTTTCATGCTTTTTTGATATCTCTCTCTTCTTGCTCTTCCTTCTTGACCTGCTTTTTCCTTACGCCGAGTATCTAGCATGTTAACATATCTTTTTCATACATTCACCGTTGTCGATACCGCCGTGCGGTCGACGTGGGGTTCGTGAGAAAAGGAGCTGTCTTCTGTGCTGCTACTTTTCCGGGGCGCTAGCTTTTCTGCGCAGCTGCCCTTCCTGAGGTTCATGTGGGTACCGCCTACGCCGTATTTAGTCCGTTAAAGCAACAGAAATAATTTCCGTTTGTGCTCAACTACGGCGGTACCGTTAGGAAGACGAGCAACTGTCTGCGCCGTGATTAGTGCGTTAAAGCTTATCAGGATAATCCTGATTCGCTAAACTACGACAGCGCCTTCCTTTGCGACAAAACTATGCGAAATAGTTTGTCCTCCCAAGGCGGTTCCTTAAGCCCCTTTAAAGGCGAGGTGTCTTATTAGACTAAAGCCTACTTATAAAGGAGAAAGAAAACGCTTTAGACCTTAGGATGTGAGAGGTCTCTATTGCTGATTCTCTTTACAATGCCTTCTCAATAGATGGATACATTTTCTGCAAAAACAGTAATTGATTTCCTTTTGCAAAAATAGTGTGTACAAACATGAACTACTGCACAACAGAGTAGTATACATAAAGTTACATTTAAAATATTAGTGCTATTTACCTAGGTAATCAAGAAATGTTGAAATGCTGTAGACATGACACTTAAGAGCTAACTAAAGTAAATGCACAGATGCACTATCGCCATAGAAAAACAGACCTAGGGTGGGTACAAGAAGCTGAACACTTGAAAGAAAATGAACATGATGGGTAACTAACATAGACTGGACTCGACACCACTTGCGCTGCCTGACAACCGTGTTCTTCAGTCCATATTAAATGGTCCTTTCTCTTCACTCTCTTGAGATAGCTTTTTTGTGGCTAGGGGAGTCTCAAGCTGACGGAAGCACTACTACCAAAGCCTTTTCTTAGCTCTTTTGGGTATCAGTATTAAGATGCATGTAGCTAGCCGCTCACCAAATCATCAGGAACACTTGTTCCGCACTTCTGTTATTGGTTTTAGTTTTGTGGGTTAGGTTGTCTCATTCTTTACTAATGTGTTCATGAAATATTAGTGCATAGGAACTAACGGGGCTTTAAATTCACCTATAGGGGGTAACATTTCGCCAAGACCAAACCATGTAATGGCGGTAAGAGGTTCAGAAATTTTCGCTTCCTTGGTGTATTCGTTTCGACACCGATAGAAACAGGCTTCTGTTCGGCTTCTTCAATTTCTCCAGTCTGCTCGCCGTTCATGCCTTCCAGAGCTCGAGCGATGCCTCTTCCATGTCCGAGTCTGCCCCTGATGGAAATCGACGTGGCGGACTCGCGCCTTCCGACTCGGCGGTGCTTCACCACCTCAAAGACTCAGTCGACCACTTGGTGACTCAGATGGACACGCTCACGCAGACGGTGCTGCTCCTGGAACAACGGCTCTCATTGGCTGAGAGTAAAATAGCCGACATTGCTGAGAACCGTAAGAACACCAAGTAAAGAATTAGATGAATTCTGGTATAAGATCTAATGTTCGAAGATGGAAGTATTTTGTTTTTCGAATCTCGAGAATAGATGCGTCGATTCTTGAATTCTTGTTCATGGGTGGTTGTGAATTGGAAGTTCTTGCGGTAACCAAAAATGCAGTAAACTTGTTTGTGAACTTGCAAACCTTTTCATGTCGACCTGCGGTTCTACAAGGAATTTTTGAAGTTTTTCAGGAAAGCTAAATGAATTTTCAACCGAAAAAATATCATGTAATGACTTTTAACAATTTTCCGCGTATTGGGCCACATGTGTATTAAATGGTGAATTGCCCATTCACGTACCGGTATAAATGAATAACATTTCATCTGTTTCGCGACTTTTTTTAAAAAAGTTATTGTAGTAATACGAAGTGAAATGCATCGTGTGGTTGTGTTTTTATATTTCTTAGGAAGGAAAAAAATGTTTTTGAGCAGTAAAGTTGATTTCCCTATTCTGCTATTAACACAACCTAACCAAACCAACCGTTAACAGCCTCGGATACGCAGAGAACGTGTTAATAGTGATATTTATAGAAACCATTTTGTTGAATATCTAGAATTTCGATAAAGGTAGATTTTTATACATGTTCTCACAATTGAAGCTATTATTCAACAAAGTTTTATCGAATGCAGAAAGTAGCTGTTACTTGTTTATAGGGCGAGATGAGAAAAGATTTCTATTAGTGCAAAGCTTCAAAAATTCATTGGGTAACATTTTAATACCAAAAGGGGACAGAAAAAAGCGAGAAGCAGACGTTTTGCTGCTTGCTTTAGCCGAGGGTTCAGGTCTGTAACCATGAGAATGAATACAATTGAAGTTCAAACCAGGTTTTGATGTTTTACACGATAACGACGTTAAAGTTGAATGTTTTCGAATGTGTTGGTTGTGCTTATTGATCGAAAATGTTGTTCAGATTCTGGAGAGCGTTGGAATTACTACGAATTTTAGAATCCTCGTGCGCTGGTATAAATAAAATAGAAATAGTTGCATTGAAATATGGTGAGTTTTGGCTCTATAGCCAAAGCTTATTATGTGTCTGAGACCAAACCTATTGTTCCATTCCATACTTATAGTTCCACAGCATGTACTTATTTCCTTCCTTGGCTTTCAATTTTCTTGGATGTATGCACTTACTTTGTGTGGCGTGGATTCGATGGGGTTACTCGAGTGACGCCCTGCAAAATTAGTGGTACTCGTTACAGGAGTCAGTTGTGGGGTTAAATTTGTTGCTAGATACAGTTAGCGACGAAATTATTCGTAAACCCCTCGTCTTTCAAAACTTTCTAGAATAACTCTAAAACTATTGTTGCCTAAAGTATAAGATTTTCACAGGGTGTGAAGCACATGTTAGTGACAATAATACGATGTTTCTAGAATAAAAAATCATTTTTGAAAGATCTAACAAGCTGAACTTCAGAAGCACGATGAGACAAAATTATTCATACAGTGAGTAGTATTACACTTTATTGAGGTGAATCTACCATTTGAGTACATTTTGAATAATCAATAGCGTGACCTTTCATCTTCATAACATTCGGGAGCCTTTTATTATAGATTTTGACAAGCTTTTCCGTAGTTTCAGGTGAAATATTGTTCCATTCTTCAATGGCGATGCGTTTCAATTCTTAAAGATTCTTTTAAGCTCTCTTGTTGATGTTGACTTTTAATTCCTGCCACAAATCTTCAATGGGAGTGAGATCAGGACTCATTGAAGGCCATCGCAGCACATTTATCTTATTTCTTTTGAGCCAGCTAATTGTAGACTTGGCCGTGTGCTTTGGGTCATTGTCTTGTTGAAATACCCATCACCTTTCAAGTCCCAAACTATTAACTGATACTTTCAGGATTTCGTCCAAAATAGAAGTATAGTCATCAGAGTTCATTTTCCCTTCAATTGCAACCAATTTTCCAGCACCCGATGCAACAAAACAATCCCAAAACATCAGGGATCAACCTCCGTGTTTAACTGTTGGTACAGTGTTCTTCGGCAGGAAAGCCTCACCATTCTAACGCCAAACTTTCTTCACGTCATTGTGCCCAAAAAGCTCGATTTTGGTCTCATCACTCCATAATACTCTCTCCCAAAAGCCTCTGTCCTTATCCAAGTGTGACTTCGCAAAGTTCAAGCGAGCAGCAACATGTCATGGTTTGTGGAGTGGAATCCTAGATCGGCGTCCGTGTAGGCCTTCCTTGTTCAGACAGCGCTGGATTGTGCGATTGTTCACGCTAGTTCCCTGAGCGTTCAATCTCTCGGCAATGTCGTCTAGCTTCACTCGTGGATTAGCGTTGACCTCATGACACAATTTTCGAGAAGTTCTCATCGAGAATTTTTGTCGGCGACCACGCCCAGGCAATATTTGTACAGTACAAAACTTCGCAAACTTATTTATAACAGATTGTACTATAGGTCTTGGGATGCTCAAACGGGAAGATATGTCGCCATAACTATTTCCGGCTTTGTGGCAGTCTTCTGTCTGAGGTCCGCACCGAGTTCCTTAGTTCCTATCATAACGCTAGTGTACGAATGACAAAGCTCTACTCCTCTGGCTCCCCGTTAGCTCTGGCACAATTTTCTAGAATGATCTCACATGTAGAATGTTCAAGAACATTTTAGACACACATTTTTTTCAATAAAACAAGTATAACGGTGTTAGATATTTCGTAGGCGTATCCCTCTTGGGCGCCAGTGATAGGTTATTTTGGTGGGCGAGTCCTGTTCGGCCCGATTTGATAATTATTTAGGCTGGTCCTTCTTGGGAGCCAGTTGATAGATTATTTAGTTGGGCGAGTCCTGTTCGGCCCGATTGATAATTATTTAAGTTGGTCCTTCTTGGGAGCCAGTTAGTAGATTATTTAGGTGGGCGAGTCCTGTTCGGCCCGATTGATAATTATTTAAGTTGGTCCTTCTTGGGAGCCACCTTTTTAAATTTTTCCCTATCTTAGGGATTCTGAGGGCCGTATTTTCTGAGGCTTTTTTATTCCAGAGGAATCTTCCTGATATTTTCAGGGAAAAGAGAAAAGTCAGATTCTGCTGACTTATTTTTATTAAGTTGGGGTTCGCCAACAGTTTTCAAGTGTTGAGAATATTTTCAGTATCCTTCCGAGTTTCCTATCTGATAAGAGTGTAGAAGATTTTGAGCCGTTTTCAAGCGTTGGAGATGGCGAATTGCTTTCAAGCGTTGAAGTTTTTCGAGCTGGTAAGCAAGCTTCGAAATTTGAGCCGAACTAAATCAAGCTGCATAGTTTTGAGCTGAACTAAATCAAGCTAATGAAATTTTCAATTCCGTGACGGACAAATGTTTCGCAAGTATCTGTGAGACGCGAGCTCAGTTATTTGCGAGAAGAATTAATTTTCCTCTGTAGAACAGAGGCATCAGTCGACTTATCTTGGCTTCTGGCCTAACAAACAGTAAATACTTCTCAATGTAATGTAATGTTCTCAATTGTAAGAATAATTTTATCTTTTCGTGTTTCTGGAGTTCAGCTTGTTAAATCTTTCAAAAGTAAAGTTTTGTTTTAGAAACTTCGCATTATTGTCGCTAATATGTGCTTCACACCCTGTGAAAATTGTATGCCTGTGGCAACAAAGATTTTTGAGTAATTATAGAAAGTTTTGAAAGACGAGGGGTGTACGAATAATTTTGTCGGTAACTGTAGATCTCTTTTCATTTTATTCTTCTCTTTAATGTCCTAAGCGTGCGTGCTACCGATCTCCTGCTCCGATTTTTTTGCTGTTGATTTTTCGATTTTCATTTGCGAGCTCAGTTGAGTGGGTCATCATTTTGTTAAAATATAATCGATTTTTTGTTCTGTTAAATGACCATTTTTTCGGTTACTACGTTTTTTCAGCACCTATTACTTTTTTTTTGTTACACAAACTTCCTACTGTACTGTTTCTATGCTCATAGTATCTTGTGTTGGAACACACTGCATATGTTCCGCATTCCCTTGATATCATGCTTTCATCCTACTCCTCATAGGAATATCTTAGTTGTGATAAGAGAAGCTTAAACCTTTAATCTAATCTCATCAGTTTCATTTGTGATGTGCTTGTTGCATTTGCAGTAAGTTTAGTTTCTAACTACCAGAGAGAAATAAACAGGACTTTGTTCATGAGGTCATAGATTCTGATCGCTTGGTTAACCAAGTAAATATTATTATTCTTGAGCAAAACACTGTGATTTTTTGATTTTATTTTTGTATTTCTTCCTATCTTTGGAATGAAAAGAACCTATTTATTTGAGACTCGTGTAATGTATGCATTGACTAGTAATTTTCAGAGAATTGCTCTCCTTCAGCTTTTGGAATCCGTTTCTGCACTTTTTTAAGGAGTATTATTATCTGTGTAGTTTTTATATTTGGTCCTTGTATAAGCTCATCCTTGCCCACAAATTGTTCAATTACATCGTAGTTTCTTACTATTTTTATTAGCAATGTGATTCTGCCAACAAGTCCGAATGAAGCATGTTCTTTCAGCGGACTCTTCAGGGAGACGCAGCTGTTGTATCTTTGGAAGTTAGCGATCCCAGGGGGAATGTGTTGGTCTCGAGCCGAAAGTTGGTAGGCCTTCTTTTTTTTCTTGAATTTGAACATTTATTTTCATTTCGTTGTCGACCATTTTTCCGGTTTACATCCGTCTTGTCTTTCTGCGTTTATCAATTTCTTTTTCTATCTTGTTCCATAAACCTTATTTTAAACTCGATGTGTCTGTGCGCAGGGTTTTTTCTGTGTAAACACCGTATGCGTAAATTCCCCGTTTCCTTTACTTCGTACTAAATGTTTTCTTCCTTCTCTTTGCTGATGCTCGTAGCGTTATTTTTCAGTCTAATGTGTAGTATTATTGCTACCTAATTGCGTCAATATTGGTAATTTTATTATGAAATGAAAGTAATCTTCTATACAATTATTTAAAAATTTTGTGAGTTGAACGATTGTCTATAATCTTATGAAAGGTTAAGAATGGTACATAGCATCGCTTAAATATATTTTACTCTCGGAACACCGCGTCGGCGGGTTTGTAGATGACTAGTTTCATGATAGATTAGTTAATTATACATAAAATTGAAATGAAAATAATGTGAAAGAATTCGAATAGAATATTATTCCTAATTAGTCATTCGCACAGCAGTGTTATCATTTACGCCACTGTTCTATTTTTTATCCATGCCGTGACGAGAGTAGCCTTGCAGCTCATTGTTTCGCAGAAAAATATTTAGATGTTTGAGGCACAAGGTTAACTTACGAAAATACGTTATTGCTTTAAAGCTCGAAGTGCCAATCGAGAATGGGGCTGCTCGTCTGGAAACTTCTTCCACCGCTTGGAAAAAAACCAGTTTGAACTGTTAACTTAATTAATGTACGAATCTATTCGCGATAACCTGTTCATCGAATGGCTAATTAGTTTTCTAACCAAAATTGAATAGAGCAGAACAGATTCCCACTAGAGCATACCCGAACTAATGCAAAATTATACCGGTTGTAGAATAACGCACATATGGTATTTACATATCCCAATTCGTTTTCCAATGAAACGAACCAATGTGCACATTTTCATCCACTAGGTTAATTACGCTCCATGAATTCTGATAAATTCGTCAAAAGTATTTCATACTTACCAGTTTCGGTGACCGATTTGTTTACACGTGGCCTCAAAATATTAATGAACACACGTTTATAGCTAAAATATTAGCGGAAACCACAAGAATCTTCTCACTAGACGAAAATCCTGTTACATCTACGACGGTCACAAGTTGGAATGAACATTTGAAATGAGCAAGGAAAACACATGATATGTCATATCTACTTTGAATAGCTACGCGTGTTATGGATAATCCTCGAGGAATGAATGGTTCTTATATTAAATGGTCATCACGAACAATGCCCCAAATTGAGGTATAAAATTAAGTTGGTAATAATTCATACGCGCTTGTTAGTCTTTTCGATTTTCAAAAATGAGTTAATTTGCTTCCCCCAGCGGTCACACAGCTGAACACCAGAAATGCAAAAAACTCAACAGCGACATTTTTTCTGAATTTAAGAACATCTGCAACATAAAACATGCCGTTTCAACAAATGACTTGCCAGCAAAGTAATTTCCTCTCGGTAAGAAACAATTTAATAAAAATTAAAACTCGCGATGAAATTCGTGGCAGATGGATACTCTTATTACTGGTATGCTAGCTTCAATTTGAAATTCCACAAAATGATTACATTTCGGATGGTTATTTTTTCTAGCGCACACGAATCTTTACCAATCATGTAGGTACCGGAGTTTTCCCCACCAAAATAAAAATCATTGCTGCCCTAGCTTGAAATCTGTACATGAGACAACTTAGTATCTAAAACATTAATAAATTTCTTAAGAATAAGTCCCAATGGAAGCAAAATGGTTTAACCTTGATTCAGGTAACACCATAGAGAAATTGTTTGAACATTTCGGATTTCAAGGCCAACTGCAATTGGTAACATTTCGAAAAGAATTTTTAAGCAAGAATAAGATCTAAAACCAACGTTAAAAAAAACGAGTATCAAACCAACGCAAAAAAAAAGTTTACCCCTAATAGAATAGAAATAACAAACTATATTGGAGCGAGAGAGAACCAACTCAACCAAAAACAAATTAAAATGTTCTCGTCGTCCTCGATACTACACAAACGCGAAGAATCTAAAGTTGCACAACTATCCAGGAAGGAAATTTAACTCGAAAAAATTTGCCTTCAATACCGACACATTATTTGAACGCGATAATTACAGAAAACTGCTCTGCATAAAAACATCGATAACGAAAGATTTACTGGAAAAAATAAATGTATCAGCCTTATGGTATGTCGTCAGCGATAGTGCATATTTCTCAATAATATCCCTACATACTCGAACTTATTGTCAATGCGTTTACAGAACATCTAAAGATGCGGGAGAGTCAGGTTGGATTATCCGTTAACTGTAAGAGCAGACTAGCCTCCATACTAAGCTAAAAATAATGTGCTTACTTAAACACCAAGTTAACTCTTCAGCACCAGGAATAAAAAACAAATGAAAGTGAACTAACATCTGAAATAATCGGGTGTACCACAGAGACTAATGTAACTCCTTAGTGGTCACATTTTCAAACATTTTACGCTGTAGCGGTACAGTCGACAGCGTAAGTTCCTCTGTCGACTCGGCTACTCTACGTAGTTATGAACAAAACCTGAAATTATCCTTGGAAAAATTAAAAGTTGAAGATTTAAACCAGAATGAAACAACGCAGGGTAGCCAAGTCGGCAGAAGAACTTTCGCTGCCGGCTGTACTGCTTCGACAGGGCAAAATATTTGAAAATCTGGCCTCAGCGTGCTTGGTCGACAACATAAAAACTAAACAAACATTTTCATGAGCAATTTGCATAGTTCGCCAGCGCATGTATATTTTTGATGAATATACATGAACGCCTCTGCATTTAAATCTGAAATTAACACTTTAATTAAAGAGGACCAAACTCACGATAATCAAGAAAAAAAAATTGATTGAAGTTGATATATTAACTAAATCGAGCACACGTGCTTGAATGTTTTTATAACGAGTATTTAGAAAATAAAAAAGGAAGATTAACAGTGAAAACATCACGCAACATCGGCTAAAAATACAATTCAATGATTAAAAAATTAGAAAAATTGTATCGTTGAAGTTATAACACGACAATATCAGACGTCACACTGTAAAACAGTTCTCAATTCAATGATTAAAAAACTTTGGCACTGGGATAGACCTTTGCTATTATTAGTTAAGTAATTCTATGAGCTCTATGGATACTATTACCTAAAACATCACGCTGTCGACTGTCACTATTGGTGAGTTTTTCTTGGTCTTTACTGTGAAGACTAACTTCTTCGTACGTGGGACAGTCTGCAGTGACGACCACGTCTTCCGCCTTGTAGGATGGATACAGCGCGTTCTGACGTGTGCGTTTATTGACTCCTTTGGAGTAGCCGTTCCAATGGTTACCTGCGATACCGATGAGGTCGCCCTTACTCATGCTCATTTCGTTAGATCCGCTGTCCGGGGAAAAAACTCGATTTATTTGAAATATACTAAAAAAGTTTGTCAGAGAAAAAATAACCCAAGTTACTGCCAGTACAATAATAACGGGCTCAAGATTGACACTCCATTAGAATTTCAGTAAACAGATTGGGCAGAACGCACCTGAAAGAAGTGTTGAAATATAGTTGTAAAGTACAAATATATTCTAACTACTATTTGATCGAAATGTAAACCAAAATCCCTCAAAATTTATGAATGCCCCAAAACCGTTTCCTCAATCACACTATTTCTCGATTTAAGGAAGCAAAGCTTCAACAATCTAGAACATATGTTTGCGGGTAAATTGGAATGCGAAGAAAGAAATGGATATGCAAGCAGGCAGGTATGGACTTCTGAAGCTGAATAGACTTCTACTAAAAACTTCAAAACAGTTTCAGTTTGATATTGTAAATAGGCACTATGAATTTGAAACAGCGCTTCAAGAAATTCCCACTCGCTTATCATTAAGATCAAATGAGAAGTTGCCATAGTTTAGCTGGAAGTACCATCAGTATGTACCCCAACGTTCAGTGAGATGAAACAAATATTTGTACACAAATTTTTTTTAGAATATTTATTGTAGACATATAACTATGAAAGCTACGCGAAGTATGAACTTCAACAAACATAACTGAGCAACAAGAAGGAAATATTCATTGCGTATGTAGAATTTATGCGTAATTAGACAAAATATGCGGTGAAAAAGTACTTGGACACTCGAGAGAAACTCACACAATATATAGTTGCAGCACTTCTATTTCAAATTGTAGCTCTTCGCCTGTCCCTGTGAATTTTTACTAAGCCCTAGTAACATTTGAGTGAAATTTTGACTCATTCGTCGAAAAACGATTTCAATTTATTAAGGTTTGTTCGTTATCTTACATGGATCTGGCTTATTAAGCATTCTCCATTAATATTCTATCGTTTTTCCTCATGAATTTTTAATCCCTTTTAAATCTGGTTATTGACTAGGCCTTGTCATTAATTCAAGTGTTGCTTGGAAAAATTCATGAAATGTTCCTTGGAATCATTGTCTAGTTGAAACAGCTTTTATTTAATTAAATTGTTTCCTAAATTCGCATAGTATTTAAATTTCCCTTTAGTATTATGCTCTCCCCGCCGTGTTTCCCAGTTAGAATGGTGGTCCGATAGGTGAGCAGTAGCCATCTTTTTCTTAAGATGAGTGATGACACCATTGTGTCATAAAACTGTATGTTATTCTCACCAGGCAACAAATTAAAAAACATCATCGCACTTCAGATTTGCTTTTGCAAACTTCTATCCCATTTTTAAATGGAGTTTTGTGTGGAAATCTTTATTTGTATTCTTGTCGCTGAAGCTTATTATTCATTCTCTCATAAACATGTGTTCCCGTAGCACTAAGATCTTTTCTCTCACTACAAACGAAGTAGTTTTAATATCACATAACATTTTTTTCGTAATGTCAATTTCTCATTGAAATCTTGCTTAGTGTACTAAATCACGAAAAAAATTCTAGGGTGCCCGCCAATTCCCAATTTTTTTACAATGCAACCTACAGTGCTTAGAAAGGTCTTATAAGTATTGAGGAAAACTCCTACAGATCATTTTTTCATTGCGCGCAGAAATAATCCGATGTTACACACCTTTTGGTAATTCCTAAGGTTTGTCACCTTCTAAGGCTTGTAGACAAGATTTTAAGGTAAAACTAGCCCTAAAATCTCCTTACCACATTTATACGATTCAAGTTTTCCCTCATGTTTCCAGTATTTTTAGCGGTCAAACCTTGTAAAAAAAAACATGTTTAAAACGTGTTTCAGAAGGCGTCCAAATACGTTTTCATGGCGCATTTTATAAATTCATTAATATTTTATTTAAAGAAACATAATTTCGATGTTATGTGATGCATATCAATGTATATTTCAGTTTATTATGCAAGTTTCGCAGTTTACTTTTCCAGAAAGAACCATTTAATTAATTCTTTGAACAATTCAAAAGTTTGTTTCACCTCACTGTACATAACAGTACATCTACAGCATTGGCACATTAATTGGCGTGGTCAAAATAACAGTTACTGTTCTGATACCTTCTAGTACAACTTGTATTGCGATAGGTCTGAGAAGAAATGAAAAATGAGGTAATTTTTAGAAGTTTTTATGGACTACCATTCAACTGAAACTAACAGAGCTAAAGGGTGTTATCACCATTTAAGTGACAGTGATTACACAACTCACATCACTTGACAACCGTATTGGTAGATGCGAACACACCAACGCCGCAGAAAGTGCTGGGTTATTAAAATTCAGTCGAGTTTATTTTACCGAACTATTTCGGGAAATCTAAACGACCTGCAGGAAAAGTCCGAGCCCTGAAATAGAGCTTCATACGATCCATGATTCAACGAACTTGAACAAGATGATGCGACCCAGTACGTGTTTGGTGTACATTATCTTGACGCTATGTGAGTATACACGAAAACGTTCTAGAATTGTTCTCAAACCAGACATTTCTTATATTACAATAGTAAGATGCATGAAGAAGCCCTCTTCATGGAAATACATTTAACCCTTAAGCTCCAGCCATTTGTCTGGCCCATGAGCCTTTTCTGTTTCAAAACGTCCTCTTATTTTGTTTTTGTTAGAAGATAAACCACACACAAACGGGCGTTCTTCATTTCTTCCTTTCAAATTCAATTCCTACCAATCTGATACCATTAGAAAAACTCAGATCTCAACAGTTGTGGCACTCACCTCCTTGGCACGTGGTTGAAGCGAGCCTTCTGGTTGTGGGAGCTCTGTCCCCCGTAATAATAAATGTCGTCCAGAGAATGGAAATATGACGAGGCATCTGGGTGCATGGTCTGCATGATCTCGTACGCTATGCGGCAAACCTAAAAAACAAGGAAATTATCTTCCGAGTCACTGAACTGAAAAAAACACGAGCAAATGGTATTTTCTCAAGAATTTAACATAGGGTGCCGGTTTTACTACTACTAGGGTGCCGGATAATGGACTTGTCACGTCGTTCCCGTCATAAGATATATGAAGTTAGCAGCCGCTAAAAAAATTGGCTCGTGTTATTAGATCGTCATTTTGAACAGCTACATTCAGGAATAAGGGGAAGACCTTCATTTCATAGCCACAATAATAGGTCTTCATTGCCTTCATTTCATTGCAACATTCCCTTCATTTCATAGCCACCAAAATACTGAAATTAATTTGCCATGTTAACCTTCACACGAATTATTTTTTTTTTCCACTAGTTAATGATTGAATTTAGTAAACGCCGTTGGTCTTCTAAAAGTAATTTCAAACAAAATAAGACGCCTTAACACCTTGACTGCGACATGACCCACCGGTGGACACTGATGGAATCTTCATAATGCTGCTGACCAATCAGCAGTCAAACTCAATTTTCACAAATACTTAATGAAAATTAAATGAAGGCACGATCTCCTTAACATCCGTTATTTTCATAATTGATCTCTAATTTGAGTTGAATATTGAACTTCAGTTTAACCAGCCAGTTAACGTGATTATGATGATCAAAACTCACTTGAGAGGAAAATGTGCACACGAGGTAGTCAGTGAGCGACAGAAAATGGATGTCAGCGATGATGCCTTTGAGTGCCGAGTCTGAGTAGCGAGTAGCGAGAGAAGCACTCTTGGCAATGTCCGGGTCACCCAGCACCTCGTAATTTGGATACCTGCACACAAAGATCAGTCGTGCTTGTGTTTAGCTGCGTTCCCCACACACATGATCAAAAGTGAAGTAGGACACAGCAAAATATCTCACTGTGTAATTAAAAACTAGAAAGTTTACACGTTTTTAATGCTTAAAAGACCACAGGAAACCTTTCTTTCTCTTCTCTTTCAAAATTAATTTTAAATAAACTACATTTTTTGTTGATTTTTCCCCTAAGTAATACTTTGGAGTTTACAGCCGAATGACAGTTTCTTCCTCATTCTGATATCATACTGGTGACAACCTTATGTCACTACCAGTCTAGTAACTGTGGTGATGGTAACGGTAGTATGAAACAAAAATGCTAACGATTTAAGGGTTGTGCATTAAACTTTCAGCACAAGATGGCCCAGATTTACATTTCATGCGGATGATTACTGCATAATATTTTATGAATAACAAGTAAAAATTAATTTCTCGGTAATTTCCAACACAAAATCACAATTTAATTTGGGCAACTAAGTAAAACCCTTAGAATCAACACTGTTTTGACACTTATGAAATCCTCTCAATTCATAAGAACGGTCTTTCAATAAGTGTTCTAAGAATGATACATAAATCTCTTAATGCAGTTTGTTGTTTGGTTACTTACTTGCTTCTGGCATCTTTTACAACGCTCGGGTCGTCCGAAGCAATGTAAACTCTTCTTTTGACTGTTGGATTTGTAAGGCTGAGATCAACAAAATATTCTTCGACGTATCTCATGTATTCTTCAATAGGGTGGAACGCAGCCTCAGTTCCAATTTTATCAGTGCGCCGAACGTGGACGCTGAAAAATAAAAAATCAACCAGATATTCAAAAGCAATCATAAACATCACCATATTGGTTTATCTATAACGGAAGAGACGAAACAAAACAGGAAAAAATTACCTAGAACAATTCTTGTTGATGCCACAAGAATAGCAAATAACACTATCACATAAAACTGGGCCATAATTCAAATTTCACACACCCGACAATGGGACCAAACAACACGACATATTTCATAAAACATACGCCAAGATTCAAGTTGCACACACCCGACAATGGGACCAAACACGACATATTTCATAAAAAATACGCCAAGATTCAAGTTGCACACACCCGACAATGGGACCGTGGAAGTTCATCTGCTCAGTCATTGAGTCGAGCATCTGTTGAAGTTTTGGCTGGGGCTTAAGCATGTACTTGAGGAACTGTCCGATCCACCAGGCCGCAGGGTTCCCGTGCAGGCGCGTGATGCGCTCCGACAGATCTTTGGGTATAGCGGGAGGTAGGAAAGCCGGGCGGTGGGCCAAGGAGTCGATGATGGGCAGGTCAAGCACCTGCGAGTTGTTGTTTCCTGCGAGGAACCGTGATGTAATGAGGTAGGACAAAGATGTAACGCCGTCAGCTAATCCGACAAGACGACGTGAATTCGAAAATTTGGAGTGTATTGCCTGAGTGCGCTTACAAACACGTGTCAGTTTGTTCTGTAATGAGCAGTTCATTTGATGGAAGTAGTATACAAAAACATCGTTGTCAGAATGCTGTGCTCATTGGAACAGTAGCACTGCTTTAATTTTGAGGTGAATATATATACACCACTCGTTTGTTAGTGAGCTTACGTTGTACAACAGACTGCATTTACGTCTTATAATTAAATTAGATAACTTCATTTAAGCGACAAAGGCGTTCCAAACAGAGGAAGAAGGAAGGCGCCATTTAGTATGGACTTGAAAAATACGCAGAATCTATGCACAAAGTGCAAAGAAACAGTAAGTTGAGAAAGAAGTTCATTGAACAAGATATAATTTGTAGAAGAAAATATTAGGTGCTGAAAAACAGGAGAGGAGTGAACTGAAAAAAGTTTATTTGCAGCAAAATAAAAAACCTATTCTATTTGAACAAAAAAAAACAGAGTTAAAAAAACGCTGATATCCTTTTTTCCGTTACCCACCTCCAGATTTTAATTAGATAGAAGCGTTTGGGGATGGATAACAAGGGATGTCAATAGTAATAGACAACAAATTGACGTGTTCGTCGCTTGGAGAAATCTTGTTGCCCTAATGGAAACCATTTCACGCAAGTCGTAAAGGTCATCAACATGAGTGGAGGCATGACTCGTTACTAAGTCTGCATTTAATTAGCTTTATTTACGTTGCAAAGAATTTCCTACTTTTGATTCCCTGGTCTCAAATTTTTTATCAGCTGGCAAGCATCTTAGGTACTTAAATCATGATTTTCTAATTCAATTCGTTACATAGAAGATATTTATCATCTTCATCCTTCACGTTTAGCAATGAATAAACTTAGTTCAAAAACTTTCAGAGTCAACTCAAGCAAAATAGTACTTTTCCAGTTTCCCATTTGGCTCTAAACTTGTAAACATGAATGCATTTACATAATGTGCAAATCAACTCGGCACCTCAGTTTATTTCAAACGCACACTTAATATTCATTCAGTTTATTTCAAACGCACACTTAATATTCATTCATTTTATTTCAAGCGCACACTTAATATTCATTCAGTTTATTTCAAACGCACACTTAATATACATTCAGTTTATTTCAAACGCACACTTAATATACATTCAGTTTATTTCAAACGCACACTTAATATACATTCAGTTTATTTCAAACACACACTCAATTTCTTTTGATATTTTCCCAGGGCTTCCAAACAATGAGAGGAGCTCACCTGGCGAATGAACCTTCCAAACAATGAGAGGAGCTCACCTGGCGAATGAACCTTATAAAAAATGAGAGGAGCTCACCTGGACAATGAACCTTCCAAACAATGAGAGAGCTCACGTGGCCAATGAACCTTCCAAACAATGAGAGGAGCTCACCTGGCCAATGACCCTTCCAAACAATGAGAGGAGCTCACCTGGCCAGTGAACCTTCCAAACAATGAGAGGAGCTCACCTGGCCAATGACCCTTCCAAACAATGAGAGGAGCTCACCTGGAGAATGAACCTTCCAAACAATGAGAGGAGCTCACCTGGACAATGAACCTTCCAAACAATGAGAGAGCTCACGTGGCCAATGAACCTTCCAAACAATGAGAGGAGCTCACCTGGCCAATGAACCTTCCAAACAATGAGAGGAGCTCACCTGGCCAATGACCCTTCCAAACAATGAGAGGAGCTCACCTGGCCAATGAACCTTCCAAACAATGAGAGGAGCTCACCTGGCCAATGAACCTTCCATCCTCCACTGGGGTCGGTGCAGGTGCTGCTCAGCGGCTTGAAAACGTCCTCCCAGCCCGCCCTGTTGTAGCGCCAGCCTTGCGACTTGAGAATCAGCGTCCGTTTCGTCCCGTACGCCATGATGAAGCAGTACACGGCGTGGTGGATCTGACACCCATAACCGCAGCCCTAGCATGTCGAAACTCTTTGTTAGTTTTCATCACCCGTACTTGAATGAACAACCAGTGATTTCACAGTAGTTATGGAGACAGTTCTCTATAAAAACCTGCTCACAACGGCATGAACTTCACCAATCCAGCAGCAACATAATACCACTGAAAAATGACACACATAAGAAGCGATGCCAATAGTAATAAATTCGGTTGACTTATTGGTAACTATAGATTATAATTATTATTTCACTAGTTACTTTGTACGTTCAAAAATTTCCGCCAAGAAAAATCTCACTAAATTCCAGCAGAAGTAAGCAACACACACGCGAGTAACAATTAACAACTGAGAGAAATCGCAGCAAGAATTGTAGTAACCCAGGCTAGATATCAATAATGAACTTTCCCATCTGCGTTATTTGAATTTTACACAATGAATAATAAACAGTGGTCATTAATTCTCCCCTATCAGTGTAGTCCAACAAAAAATGTAGTTTTGATATCAGAAAAGACCGATTGCTAAAACAATTGAAACAAACTTGCACAAAAAAAGTATCAATCAGACTTCCTTAAAACTGCAGGGTAAACTACAGCGACCCAAGCTACATCAAGCAATTGACTGTGAAATGTGGAGATGGCCAGAAGAAATGGCGGCACCTTATTGAGGCTGCAGGTAAGCTTGCGTGCAGAAGCGCAGTCGGGCGGATGCTGCAAAGCATGCAGTCTGGCCTGGACCAGCGCGCTGAGCTCGGCCGCCTCGCGCTCTCTCCACACGCTCAGGCCGTCCGCGTTGCTCAGGTGGTGCAGGTCGTGGCGCGCCACTCTGCACACGATGGTCACGTTACGCTTTCAGGCGCTGTTTCAGGTGTTGCTCTTATAAGTGCTGCTGTTATTCAGATTTTGCTGCTGTTTTAGGTGTTGCTGTTTCAGAAGTGGCTGCTGTTTTTAGGTGTAGCTGCTATTTTTAGATGTTATTGCTGTTTTTAGGTGTAGCTGCTATTTTTAGATGTTATTGCTGTTTTTAGGTGTAGCTGCTATTTTTAGTTGTTGCTGTTTTTAGGTGTAGCTGCTACTTTTAGGTGCAGCTGCTATTTTTAGATGTTGTTGCTATTTTTAGGTACTGCTGCTATTTTTAGGTGTTGCTGTGTTTGGTATTACTGGAGAGGAAGGAATACTAACGCAGTCAACCATCGTACCCAAAATTCATGAGGAACCAAATTAGTCTCAGTTACTTGTAACTTAAATCAAGCACAGTATAATAAAAGTATCTGGAGTGAATTTTTATTCGTGAAATTGAGGTTCGTAGAGGATTGAACATCGATTGTTTTCGTAAACCTCATTGTTTAAATTTAAGATTTCAATCTCCCTAGAACACTGGATATTTGTAACTGTCTTTACTCTCGAATGTTTTTTTCTGTTTAACAGACTGCTTAGTTCAACCTCGAGAAAAATTTCTAATTGGACAACGCCTGTTTCGCATTACATACGCTGCCTGCTTCGCATTACATACGCTGCCTCATTCTTTATGACACTGATAAGCGCAGTAAAAAATATAATCACAAACGTGCAATATACCCACATTTAACCAACTTCTTTCGCATTAACCGATTTCATGATCCTGTGACAATGTTTGAATCAGACGAATTTTTTCTTCTTTTTTCTTTCGTAGATAATGTGCATGTGCTAACGTATCTTGCTGTCACGTTAACAACAAACAAACAAACTATCCTGACACACTTGGCCGAGGAGTTTAGCTGTGAGGGCGCTGACCTGGCATGTTCAGCGCCGTTGTCGATAATGGCATTGATTTGCTCGACGTAGTTGGGGAAGGTGTCGAGTTTGGAGCGCAGGTCCCTGAGCTGGTCGTCGATGTACCACCACCACTCCTGCACGCCGCGGCCCACGCGGCGCCGGGTGATCTCGAACTCCAGGCTCGGCGTGAACGAAGGAACCTCACCTGGTGAAAAATTCTTCAATATATTGCTAACAGAAAATCCCTATTGGGTGATACAACGTAACCCAATTTAAGCTCAACAGCACGCTCTTCTACCGAATGATCTCAAACTCGAAGCTCGGTATGAACGGGAGGACATCACGAGACTGAAAATAATCGCTGCGGTCTAATGCTAACATGAATTAACTTCTCACTGAGATGTAAAATTCTTATTCCAGCTCAAGAGTACAGTTTTGATACTTCGAGCTAACTCGAGACTCGACGTGAAGTGAGAACGTTATCTCACGAAAAATAATCCCCTAACTTTAATGCTAAGAGATATCAACTTCTCACTGGCACTTTGAATACTTATTCGAGCTCAATCGCAGTTTTGATACTTTTGAGTGATCACTAACTCGAGGTTTTGCGTGAACGGAGAAACTCTTAGAAAATAACTCTTGTCGTTCAATGCTAACATACAGTAACTTCTCAGTGCGATTTAAAAACCAGATTGCCATTTCAGCTCAATGGCGGTCTTGAACTTCAAAAACATTATAGTCTGGAACCCAGAGAGTATATTCTCTTTGCAAGGAATGGTTCATTGTATGATTTCAATTCAAATCCGCACTCACAGCAAACTGAAATATCATGCATGATATAAAACAGTTTTCGAGAGCAAATAAACGAATAAATTATGTACATTCATGAAAGATTTAGACTGAGAGCATTTAATTTGTCATTTGTTGATAATCTGCGTCCAGAATCATTTAAAATTTATGTCTCTGAATCAAAAAACTTCCCCAAAAATCCAAACCACTTCAGTTTTAAAACGTTCAGCTGCAATGCCTACCACCTGCCACTACATTTACTCCTAGCGTTCAATTTATCCTTTGCGATACTTCAATAAAAGGTCTCTCAGAGGGAAGAAATACAGACAACTCACCCTGGTCGTCGGTGTGCATGGACTCGGCCTCTAGCAGCAACTTTTGCGCCTGTCGCAGTTTATCCTCCAGCGGCCCCAGCTGTCCCGTGCCGCCTCCGACGTCACCAAGTTGTCTGCGGGAAACATCAATGGAATTCTAATGCTGAAATATTTCAGAAAGCGCAAAAACCCGCTTTATACCAAATGCTAGCTCAAACTAAAACAGGAATCTCGAAGATTCTTAGATGGGATAGATCAGATTTGAAACATTACTTATTTCAAGATATCATGGAGACGAAAAAAAAAACGCAGTGTACTACAAAATTTACAGGGCACTGTAAATTATGAGGCACTGCAGGGCACTACCTTTAGCCCTGCGGATTAGCCTGAACAGCCAAGTATTTTAAAAGAGGAGTCATTCCATTAGTAATTTGAATAGTGCCATAAAGATCTCAAACAATTTAAATATTCATAGATTTATAAAAACAATGTGGAAATAGACGGCATTTACGCGAAGAAGTGGCAATCCGATGATAAATTATGAGTATCGCCGGCAATTTTCGGCGTCCCTCAAATATTTTTTTGGAAATTATGGTCACCTTTCGTCATGTATTTTCCGAAAATAGATTTTCGGCCATCTTGGCCTGAACACAACCCATTGCGTTATGCATAATAGTGGCCAAAACGGGCATATATTCAAGGTGATGAGACACTGAAGGGCGCTTATATACATGGGGGCCCGACCGCATACGCATGTATGAACACGCGCTGACAGTACGGGAAACTTATCGCCTGTTATGCCGTAAAGAGTTCTTGTCTGGGAAGGAGCAAAAAGATTGGAAAATGGAAGATCTAGCTCACTTAAACCTTCACGTGGATCCGATGCTGGTTAAGAATTCGCTCAGTGGGCAATAATTAATGTAATTAATGTAAACGTCCAAAAAAAAAGAACAATAACAGGATTAGAACAAAGCATCTTGTTTTCGATGGAAACAAAGAATACACATGAACACTAAATCCGAACGTATAATAAATACAATTTGTGCTATTCTCTTCGACTATCTAAAGATCGCTAAACTACGTTGGATGCAATGACAATAATGAATGCAATGCAGAGAAGAAGTACATAGCATGAGCTTCAAATCAGGAGTCTGGACTTTTTAATTTTAGAATTCAGAAATTAAAATTACTACTGTTTCGCTGGACAACTGCATGGTGTCATAACAAGTATTCATGTCTACATAACAAATATTGATGTCTAGAGCATGACGAGTTGAATTAAAATTACGAACACATGTCCTTGAGAACAGTTGAAATGATCAGAAAACCTAGAATTTCAAAAAAAATTGCAAAAACCCGGTGAGTTACCCCTGAGACTTCAACATTGACAATAAACGCGTCAAAGAGGAAAAAATAATGCTTCGGTTTTCAATATGAGATCGAATTAACTTCGTGCAAAACACGCACTCCTCGCACAGCAAGAAGGCAGCAAAAGCACCCAGAGACAAATGTGGCAGTTGTGGTCATGGCAACACGAAGGGTTCTCTTTCCCCAAACATGCGGTCAGTCGCGTGCCTTTGTAAATATTAAACGGTGAGGTAATTTTACTTTGCTGCTCAGTGACTCGAAAATCCTGTAGGTCTGTTTCTACAAGTCCTTGTGGATAAGCTTATTATACACTCAAGTAAAAAAACACCGAATAACGAAAATAAAATGTAGAAATATTTATAGGAAGGTGATGTACCCATTGGTCCATTTTCATGATTCACTAACGATATAAGAGTGATAAAATGTTCATAACGAAAGAAACAAGCTCAAAGACGGCTTCCTATGTGATATGAAGCCAAATTTTCTTCCAACACGTATCTCCCAAGGCAAATCCTCACATATTTGATCTTCATGCGTTTCGCGCCTCTAATAAAAGTCCATGAGAAAGTTGCTCAGTTATTCACGTGGTGTAAGGACCACGCGTAGATAAAATGATTAAGAAGACGTGGATGGCAGGGAACACGAGGCGCCGAAGCGAGTGAAGCCACTCCAGAGCTGGATCGATAGCACGCAGGTAAAGAGCAAGGGGAGAAGAGGAAACAGCGAGCGCGTGCTGGTGACAAAACGGCTCATTCAACAAGTCTTTTTGGAGGCTGGAACAATATTTCCCTTAAACGAAAACACGCCACTATGTCATTAGCACACGTATCACCGCATGACGTCGAGAAAACAGCACATGTATATTAACCGACAGTGAGCATGATCTGTATTTTTAAATTTATAACAGCTACTTTTCAAACAGCGCTTGTACCTTACACTCTAATGGTCGTCAATACTTCAAACCCTTTTTAAAAAAATACCGTGGCTGTCGCGCACTTTATGTAGACAGATAAAACCTATGAAGGTTTTGAAACTACGTAATAGATTAGATAGTTTAGTTAAAGCCTCCCTCGCCACAGATAAGATTGGATAAGTTAGGTTAAAGCCTCCCTAACCGCAACAAAGGCATTCCCAAGAGAGGAAGAATGAAGGCACCATTTAGTATAGAACTAGGGTAGGGCAACATGGAATCTATGCACAAGGTGTGTTCCCACACAAAATCCCTCGCGCATGAAAACAGTAAGTTGAGAATGAAGGTTATGATACAAGATGAAAATTGGAGAAGAAAGTCACGGGTGTTGAAAAATAGGACACAACAACAAAAAGATGGTCCTTAATAAAATGAAATTATTTCGAAAATAAGGGGAACATGCAAGGTCCCGAGTTTAGAGTAGGCTCGGGACCCTACATGTACCCCTTGAGAGTGCAAATTCCAATAGAGACAATAGTTGGATCCTCCTGATGGGTCTAACTTATCTCAAGAAGTGCCAGATTGTGAGCTGTAGGAACGAGCTTTGAAGCTCGTTCTGTGGTCAAGACTTGAAACCCAAGTGACAAGAGTTACATGAAAGTTTTAATTTTTTGAAGATAATGCATTCACTTCGATTTTCCTCATTAATATTGATTCCTGCATCCTATTGACCATTCCTGCAGTACAAGTTCCATGAGCCCATTGTAATATGTTTTTGTTCACTTTCATCACGCAATACATATGACATTGTTCTTTAGTAGGTTAATTTAATTTTTAATGAATTGGTTTAATTACTCGAGGTCAAATTAAATGAATAGTGCTTTAAAAAATCAAAATATGAAAACACAAACTTCTTTCGTGCTTTCAAAGTGTTAACTGGAAAAAACGTAGAAAATACTAGGTCTTTTCTAGGTTACGACCTTGCCCATCTTCAGGGGATCAATACAAGTCTAGTAGTAAACAAACAAATGATAAATTAACTACACTGTACATCTGAGTATAAAATAATATCATGGCAAACAAGAAACGTTAACGTGATATTTACACAAGACAGAACTTGCATCCGGAAAATTATGCAAGACAGTCTGAATAGCCAAATATTATTTATGCACGTAGTATTCACACTTTGAGTTGACGATACTCATGACCCATGTAATTGTATCACAAAGAGACTTAAAGTAGCAAAAGTAATATATTAACAACTACCGAAAAAAAACTACTCCCCGAGCGACAAGACCGGAAATTTTCCAGCAAAGTTACCATGGTACGCATCACGTAGTCTGCTCTAGAAAAACCAATTACAGCGCGTTCGGCCCAACAACATACGAGGATACTCACTCGAGCCACATTCTCAAAGGTATGTAGTGAAGCCAAACCAAAACTGCATCTCCGAACCATTTACTCTCGACTTGTAATTTATCCACCCCAGTCTGGATCCTAAACTTCACGGGAAGCGCTAAAGTTCGGATGAGATAAGCTTATGTCACGCGACTGAGAGAAAACTAAAGCACGTAGCGCTCTGCTGATGCACGGCCGCGCCTCGTTGACTGTCCATAAAGGTGACTCACTCAACTCGAACGTATACGCTCCGCTGGCGAACTCATTCTTCAAAGCGAAAAGTGATTCGCGGGTAAAAATGTATTCAATGATCCTGCACCACTCTTTGGAATAGCAGAAGGATTCTCATAATTTTTCGCTTCACTCAGGCATCACATGATGAGAAACGTGAAAAGTTAGAGTTGGGAACGCTGTCATTTTATTATTGAACTAGAGTGACCGTTGTGAAGCGCAAGCTTTACCGAGAAATGTTCTTGAATATTATGAAAATTACTTCTCTTATAATGCTATCAACATGAAAAATATCTCCCATCACATTCACAAACGAGTAGTGGTTCACTGCAGACAACTGCTGCTAGGTTTCTAAACCCTTGAAAACAGTTTTTTGCATAACTGCATTTTGAGAGTCTCATTTTATTTCCGTCGGGAAGGCAGTCTAACTTCATGAAATACCATTTATCACTAGCGTAAAACAATAACTATTTATAGAGAATCTCTCTCGTGCAGTTCGGACTTCCAAGCGCCTAGGGAGAGATATCTCATCAGTAAATAGATATCTCATCAGAGAGATATCTCATCTCAGCAGTAAATATAGAAGATGTAAAAATGGTTAAACAGGTTCAGTATTGAACACCACACTGAATAGGACAAAATATGTGGGCAGAAACCATCGGACCACCGGAAAGTAATAGTGGGTACCCGCACCAGCTTTTCAATAGATGCGACAACGAACTTCAATCACAACACAAAAGCTTTGGCCTGTCCAGTTGAGAGCACACTGAAACTGGAGTTTTCTAGTCCATGTTCACTGACCAGGGAAGGTCGAGAGAGTGATGTGCTTTGCTTCAACGCTTCTCATTGCCGCTCCGTTTTTCCTCGTCCCTGAACACCTCCATGCAACTCTGGGACGCAGCCGTGTATAACATCTAAATCATAGTTGTGCAGCAACGATTAATTGAGATGTTAGTTTAAGCGTCCCTAACCGCAACAAAGGCGTTCCAAAGAGAGGAAGAAGAAAGGTACCACTTAATATGGAGGAACGCGGAATCTAAGCAAAAGGTACATAGAAACAGTAAGTTGAGAAAGAAGTTCATGAAACAAAATAAAAGTAGAGGAAAAAAGTAGTAAGTACTGACAAACAGGAAAGCAGTGAATTGGAAAAAGTTTGGCCGTAACAATTGAAAAAACCTCTTCTATTTCAACGAAGAGAAGGCCTACCTAACCTTTAGCTTGGGACCTCACTGAAAACCCTGGGAGTTCTAATTTCCATTGATACAACGGTTGTAACCCCTTGAGGGGGAGTGACGATTACAAACAAACGCAAGCACACGAATACGTGAATAAAAGTTTCATTGTCTTTAATCCGTTTTAAACTCAATTTAGGAGAAAACTCACATCACAAAAACTCTATAGTAAAAATGATTACGGGTTGATGATTTTTAGCCATAAATAAAAGAGTAGTTCTCACACAGGCAGGTGCATCTCAGAACCCTTGCTTTCGCGCTCTATCTTGCGCATTGACCTGAATTCATAACACATTAGGCGCAGACTGTCCTTGATAATCAGAAATGTATCATCCCCATCTTCAGACACTGTAATACCCAGGATCATTTTTGTTTCGTCAAAAGAGCATGAGTTCTGAACATTCTGCATGTCATGACTATTAGACCATGATCAGTGTGGCTTTTCTTTCAAAATATATACCGCTTTTTGCAGGTCTATTCCGATGCGAATCCTTGGAAGAATGGCTATAGCACTGCATTTTGCATCCGCATTCGGAGATATTTTCCTTGGCTCATGGATTAAAACACCTACTAAAACAAACTTCAAAGTTTCCCAACAAAGAATCAACGATAACTAAGAGCTTCATAATTGCTTGCCAATACCAGGTCTGGCAGAACAATCTCAACGTAAAAGCTTCACGTACAGTTGTAACATGGTTGTACTATTTACCTTTTAAATTGGCCAGACTTGCCAGTCAACAGAGTATATATAAATCGGCTTGAAAATAAAATATTTTCAAGTACAGCAAAGTTCCTTAACTGAGGAATATCTCAGCAGTTAATTCATGTATATTTTACATTTTATGAACACACGTCTACTAAAGTGTACTCAGGAAATGAGGTGAATTTGAGCATTTGTGAACTGAAGTTTCTACTTAGAGCAAACTTTTGATGTCGCAGAAGGCAAATGATACATTTCGTTTTGTGCAATACTGAATAATGTCGAAACAAAAACAAGCATAATAGAAGGTAATGATTTTTTTTTTATTCTACTTTTTACATTTATATATTGTCCATTTCATTTGTCATGTTTTTAACCACGACGTATGAGGAACTGTCATAAATGGAGGACGCTCCACTTATATGTGTTCAAATCAGCCGTGAGGAGTGTCGTAAGCGCGCTGGCCGTTATCACTTCCTGCTTCTACCTTCTCACCGACTTCACACCGACTTCAAGAACGAGAAGAAGGAGAAGGCGTCAACTGACCGAAGGAGTTGCCTAACGTCGACACCAAGAAGGGTTCTGGTATAATTATATTTATGTCGTTATTTAACAGCTTTTATGTCAATTCTATTGCTTCTACAGTTAGCGAGAATTAATGTGTTCCTTTTCGAATATAATTCAATATGCTCGAGTCACACGTAACCGTTTGTTTGTGGAATTTAATCCATCTCAGAATCATACAACAGATATCGTGTAAAGCCATGCGTGACAGCTCGCTACCCACGTCGCTACCTCTTGGAGGGAGCGGAGGAGGCATTAAGCTCCGTGCTGCTGCAGAGAAAAGACGTGTACTATCACGGCCGGCTCCTTTGGGAACCCGGCTTTTGCCTGACTTTGACTTACTTGGCCCTATTCTGTTATATCATACGATGTGTATATCGTGTAAACTACGTAAACTTCTAACGTAACTTAAAGCAGTGACGGAGCCATAGCACATACCTTCCTGGAATCCGAAATAAGATGAGTTCCAATTAGTGCATTTTCCCTCGAAGCAATTCATAACTATTTCTCCTGTGCATAGGTTTATATCAACGCCACGCCTTAAGCGTATATTCGTTTATTAATTCGAAATGTAATAGGTGCGCTAGATTCATTTCAGGTGTTAGTAATTTTGTATTCTTTGTAGGGAATAAATAATTAATGTTTCCTGCATCGTTAATTTCCCATTAAGGATGGAGATTGGTTATCGAAGTTGTTAGTGGCACGCTACCATATAAATTGACTGATAATTAATAATTATTCTGTGGACGTTGAAAAGTCTCCTTTTATCTTCATTAGTAAAATAAAAGAATTGTGACCTCATGTCACGACAATCAAAGGAAATGACAGCGGTGAAAGAAGAAAAAAGACGTCTATGACACATTTCGTAAATTTACGACAATGCAAAATCCCCCGCTTTCACAACAGGATGCGCGTCACGATTTTCCCGTTTTTTGAAATCTTCCGTTCTTGGTTTACTGCTAAAGATTGCCTCTGTACGTTTTTTCTTTGGATTGATATTTTCAGCATCTGAGGTTGTCATAAGGATCATTTAATTTTTAAATTTTTTCTGAAAGATAATAATTAACTAAACATTTATAAAGAATATTAACTAACACAACAATATTTGGTTTCAATGGATTTTTAATATTGCATGCAGCGAGTATTCTATGAAAATGTCCACTAATTACGAATTCCATAAATTTTGCATAGAAGAACTCTGCTGTATTTACATTATATATTCTTGCTTCTGCACGTTCATTCATTTGGAATATACTAGGTATGCTGTTTCACTTCAAAAAGAATAAAATAAAAAAGGTCTATCGACGAGTCAACAGATATCCATTCAAACTTTCAAAAGTAAACAAGATGAAATTGTCTTCGGGGAAATTCCTTCCTGAAATTAGTCGATTCAATAAATGCTAAAATAAAATCCAATCATAATATAAAATTATGATAAAGCTAAACGTACGAATCAAATCGAGAAAAATTGATCTCTTCAAACATAGCTTCTTAATGGCCTATGAAAAGCGTGACCTCAAAGCTAATATTTTCTCCTCAGGAATACATCACAAAATTGCACAAAAACACTGCAATTCATGAAGTCTAACAGCTCCTTAGTCAAAAGCATCAAAAGCAATATGTCTCATCATCCTTGAATAGTTTCTACATACAATATTCTTCACCAATGTCGTCTATAAAGCAAGCGACCTTTTCATATCTTGAAATGGTTTCTACTCACAAAATATTTCCCCTATGGAGTCTACTAAGCCGGCGACCTTTTCGTATCTTGCGCACATAATTAAAGTGTGCATACCTAATCTTTCACTATCGTTTTTAGCCTACAGTACACACGGCAAAATTTCTTTTTAATAAAGGTATTCCGATTTAGCTTCAATATCGTGCAGATTTAAACAGCTCAGACACATTTGATCACTATCACAATCAAACTTTCGGTAGCACTCCTAAACGTTTCAGTGTTAAGGGAACCGCCTACTTTTCTCAATTGAAGTAATAAACTTTTTTTTTACATACTTCAGTATTTAAATAAGCAAATAAGTTCTGAGGTATTCACAGCATATTTATATCATTCGGAGAGACATTTTTAGCCAATAAAATGTTTGGAATTCATCTAAACCCCCCCTAAGGAATGTTTTTTTTATATTGGAATAACTCAGCCAATATTGTTCACAGCGGCGATTTTTTGTTCGATTCACAATAAACATAACTACAACTTTCCGAGCCAGATTTTTTATTTTGCTCTAGAAAAATGTAAGAAAACAATCGTATGTATAAAATGGTGTTAAAACTCAATTAAACCACGTTTTTTCAACTTTGAAGGGAATTTCACCTTGAGTTTTGAACAATACAGAAAAGGAACAGGTTCCCCTTCTGACCATTCTAAAATTTTGACTTAAGATGCCATTGGCGTTTTTATGTATCCAATGGAGCATAAATTTGAAAAACAGAGAAATCATAAACAGTAACCTCAAAATCTCACACCAGCCTTGACATTTGAGAAGGTTCAAAAATTCTACTCTTATTCCTCATTTTAAGTCACACACAACTTTGAACGACGTATTTCTAACTTCATATATTCATAAGCTGTTCTTAAATAATTTCTGCTTACTACTCGCCTAATACCTTACACTAGAACGTAACAAAATTTTGTAACTCTTGACCTTCCCGAAAATATTTCGACAAAGTTAAACAGTGTATTTCCCTTCAACGCGGCACAAGCAGCAACATGCACAACTGGCCTTGTACAAAACCGGAGATGATCATTCTAGCTCACGCATACGGTGCAATTAAGAGCAATTAAAATTTGAAATTGCATCACAGGAATATGGTCAGCGTATAAGGCAAAATAACGGCACAAATACACCACAACACAGGACGACGAGATCACTCCCTCCATGATGTCGGAGAGAATAAGATGAGTTGAACGTGTGAGATAATAGAAGAAATAAATCACTGTACAGGAAGAAATAACTCGCATCGCGATGTCGGAGAGAAAGGGAGGGATTGTTCAAGTGGAATAGCATGTGGCAACAGAAACAAGCCAAAAAAACCATTCTCGGGTTGACCCCAAGTCCGTGCCGTCTGACACACATCAGGCACTGGCATCAAAGAAATACATTCCCAGTCATCAATTGCTACGCCCAAGCACCAGTACATCCATTTCAACACAATATCTTTGCGCAGCCGTGAGGCAAACAAAGTGAGTTCCCGTGATTTGACAATTGTCTTCACTATAATACACCAGCTTTCATCCCTCAACTTCGCCAGTTGTCATCCCTCAAATTCGCCAGTTGTCATCCCTCAAATTCGCCAGTTGTCATCCCTCAAATTCGCCAGTTGTCATCCCTTAAATTCGCCAGGTGTCATCCCTCAAATTCGCCAGGTGTCATCCCTCAAATTCGCTAGCTTTTAACCCATCAAATTCACCAGCTTTCATCCCTCAAATCTGACATTTTTCTTATCCATTTGATTCACATATCAGAACAGAAGAAAAGCATCAGGCTAGGAGATGACTCACTTGGTGAAGTCAGAGAGCATGGAGCGGACCATCCCCAAAATTTGATAGTTTACTTTCTACACATTAAAATAGAATAAATACAGCACGACACAAGACCTCTTACTTGGTGACGTCTGAGGCATGGAGATGGACCATCCCTCAAATTTGACAGTCTTATCCATTTCATTCATACATCAGAACACAAGAAAAAAATCAGGCTAGGAGGTCACTCACTATAGCACGCTATAAAACCACTCGCTTGGTGAAATCTGAGATCATGGAGCGAACCATCCCTCAAATTTGAGTCTTATCCATTTCATTCACACACCAAAACAGAAGAAGTACAGCACGACTCACTTGGTGAAGTCGGAGAGCATGGAGCGGATATCGGAGTTCTGCTTCTGCAGCTCGTGGAGGTCCCTGACGGCGCGCTGGAGGCGGAGGGAGAGCGAGGTCTCGGTGGTGTGCGAGGGCAGCGAGGGGGACGGCGCCAGCAGCGCCACCCCCACCAGCCACAGGATGCCCACCGCGCCTCCCAACCGCCAGGCCCACCCGCTCACCCACCGCATACTCACGCCCGCTTTTCTGCACGCAAGTGCTCACCTTGAAATATATTGTTCATTAATTAATAGTGATGTTATGAAATGCTCACCCTGAAATGACTCGTCCACTAGAAGCACTAACGATAGAGTTATGAAATGCTCACCTTGAAATGACTCGTTTAGTATAGAAGCACTAACATTCGAGTTGATGAAATATACACGTTTAAATAAATGACTCTCTCAGTAGAGGGAATTACATTATGTGATGTAATTCCATGCTGAAATGACTTGTCCAGTAGAAGCATTAATTAACATTTGAGTTAATAAAATGGACACGTTTAACCAAATGACCAATAGAAGCTCTAACATTAGTTAATGAAATTGACACATTTAAACAGATGAACAGCCTAGTAGGAGCAATTATATTATGTAATGAATTGGTCACGTTGAAAGAAATGACTAGTATAGTTAAAGGACTAATGTAAGATATGGAAATACGTCACAGGGAAAATCATTTGCTCTTCGAAGCACTGGTGTTCCTTCTGATCTAATATTTAACAGCGAATGCTAAAACTACTAGGAAATTATGTCCGTAACAACAACGCCTTAAAATTAATCCTGCAATAAAACGTCAAAATGTTCTAAATGAGGCCGCCTCCGCCGTGCCATAGATACAGAACACCACAAATAAATGTTAACACAAGCATACCTTGGGCGAAAATTTTCTCTTTCCAATATTCACGAACTCGTACATAAAATCATAAATAAATACGTATATTTACTTCATTACATGATGCATATCATACATGTTCTTCAACATAAACACATGTAATACATTAAAAACGTGCATATTGTCAGTAAATATGGAATTCATTCAAATAATGTTCAATTAGATTCATTCTGAACAAACGCAAAACGTGATGGTTGAATGAATTTAGCCGGCATTTTAATCGACGAAATGAAAGCAGGAAAGAAAGTAAGCAACCACTGAGCAAACGAAGTTTGCCTCCTTGGGCACATAAGTTCGTTGTGATTACCTCGCATGGAGAGAGCATGACGCGACGTTACAAATGACACAGGAGTGAAAGCAGTAGCGGTCTGCACAAACACTCGCACAATGTTCGTTGATTGAAAACACCTGCAACACAATACTTGAGCGGTACAAATGAAACTTACACTCAAGCAGGATTTTCTCCCCGCGAGAATGACCATGCTACTTGAATACCTTCAGGAAAAATTTCCCCAAAAAGGTTTGAGAAATGGATCTTGTGAACAAGCTCCCACGAAATTCATAATGGTTTTCCTCGTTACCGAAGTTACTCCAAACTTTTGAAACAGCAGCTTCCTAAATCGAGGGCACTTGGGAGACTTTGCAGCAGATGTCGCTCATTATTAACACAGGAAAGTTTCGTTCAAAACTTATTTTAATGACTTACGAGGGAATACTAACGATAAGCTTGCACAGTTTCATCGATTACGAAATTATCTTTAAACGGTGCCGCCAAATTTCGTAGGCCGGTGGCTGAGTCGTACTTTATGAGGCGTAATATTCTGCCCACTGAGAACGCGCGTTCGGAGACAAAAGGAGAACACAAAAAAGTAGATGCGTGTGTCGCAAGAACTGGGCGTGCAAGCACAGACATTTATCCCGCTAGAATTAATTTGAGACCGCTCGTGCATACGAGATGCCAGGCTGAGTCGGTTGTGCGCTCATATCGCACTGTCCTTTACAAGGTCGCTTCAAGTTACTCTGCACCTCCGACTGAGTCGCGTTATTTTGTACCTCCAATAAAGTTACGTTATTTGTAAAGCTTTAATATAGTGTCGTTATTGTAAAGCTTCATCAATACAGTGTCGATATTGTAAACATAAAATTTAGTGTCGATATTGTAAAACTTGAATATTGTGGCGTTATTGTATTTTTAAATATATTATCGTTATTGTAACCCTTAAATGCAATATCGTTATTACAATCCTTAAATACAGTACCATTATTGTTATACCCACAACAAAGTTGCAAGATTCCCTACCTCCAACCAAGTTGTCTTTTTATGCCTTCGATAAGGCCGTTAATTTAATTACCTTAAGAAAAGTAGCGCTAATTAATAATTTTAGATAATGCCCATAAAAAGAATAGGAGAGCAAAAATCTATTCCAAACCCATCACTTACAGAATTTTTGACTCGTGTCACCGTTATACCATTAGATAAAGATTAAAGGAGAAAGTATTAGGTGCTGAAAGCTAAAAAGAGGACAGCAGAGAACCGACCAAATATAGTCCAAATAAACAAAACAGAAATCTTTTCTATTTCAACAAAGAGAAAACCTAATGAGCCTTCGGCTCGGACACACACACCCATTTTCCCGCGGGGAGCGCTAACTCTCATAATTACAAAAGTTGTATCCCCCTGGCTGAGCTAACCATAAGAATGAAATGGAATTTTCAGGTCAGAAAAGCCCAAATAGATTGAACAAAATGGTTACACTCGCCAGGAATAACTCACTAGAGAAAATGTTCGATCACGCATATATTTCTCATCGTCTGAGGCTCGCAGAAATTAAAAGAAACGAAAGACGAGATTGCAGGACTCGAGTTATCAGGAAGCCTACGGCAGCATCCGCAGATATGACATCAGTGCAAAATAAACAATTCGTAGCAGTGAGAATAATTACGTTCTATTATGATGATAGAAAAATAGTGTCAATATTCAAGTGAATTTTTCGATATAGCTTGCGCTTCACAACGGTCATTCTAGTTCAGTAATAAAATGACCGAGTTCCCAACTCTAATTTTCCACGTTTTTGATCATGTGATTCCTGAGTGAATAGTGCTGGAAGTTTTGTGCCAAGAATCAGCATACGCCCTAGGAAAAAATAAGTCAATTGTAAGTATTATCCTACCGCGGTGAGACACATCGTGGCTTTTGCCCTTCATTTGAGACTGAAATTGTCATATCAATGATGTTAAATTTAACAAGTCGTACGTGTTCGTTGCATTTCCCTCTCACACTTCACATAAGATTCACTAATCATTTGCCTGCGAAAGAATTATGCAACATGAGTAGAGGAAAATTAATGTCAGGATGAATTGGCAAGCTCTACGTGGGAATTTGAAGAAACTGACTAAGGCAGTAAAAATGAAGCATATATATCACGCCAGATAAGTTTTGTTGGACTTGACTACAATAAGACAACAGGAACGAGCCGAGCGCCCCATTCCCGAGTTGCTACCCAACTTACATGCAGACAGACACCAATCAAATACAGGAACCAAAGTGGAAGAGATGTGAGAGTAGAACAGTCCCCCGGTCATCCCGCACAAGCACAAATACGTTCGTTTCAACAGAAGAAAGTGGTCGTTTCACTGATGTGCAATCTCATGATTCGACGATTTTCTTCCATCGTCAGTTATCTTGGAACTGTAATATGCTCCTTTTAACTCTGAGGGTAGAGCACGAACATACTCACTCATTGCCATTGGTTTGTACACTCAAAATATCACAAACTGAAACGCAATTTAGGTTTTTCAAAACTTGGACACGAAAGGGGTCGAACGCGCTCGGTAACATTCTTTTCTTTTGGTGCACAGCTGAAACGAGCATTCTTAAACTTAAAAATACTGCAAGAGCAATGGAAGTACACCAAAGAATGAGAATCGACGCCCTCTCAATTGTATTACCAAAACACAATCAACACAACACGTCAGCGTCAGCTGCTTCAGAAATGAGCACTATTGGCGAAAGATTACCGGCGAAAGAATTTCAATAGACCGAGTTAACCAAACGGGAAGAGATCACCAGATTACGAGCGAAAGAATTTTAATAGACCGAGTTGACCAAACGGGAAGAGGTCACACATAAAAACATCCCATAGTGGCCCATACACGACAAGAAGATGGGAATTATACTTATTGAGAGACTACGCAGGGCACTCTCCCACTTGACAGCAGCCATTTCATGCCCACCATTGAACGAACTGATGGCCTGACTTGAGCACTTACGGCCTAGGCACCACATCACACAAATGGCGCATGCGCTCATTACCGCCGTTGAGATGAGCATCAATAGCTCATGCACTGAGGGTAAAAATGTCGTCGGTTCAATCATCCATGATGGATTGTGAATACGAAGAGAATGCATGCGTCCAAAGGATATTGCGATGCGTAGCCAAGTTAAGGGGATTGAAGATGAGTTTGCATTTGGGGGTAAAGGGGATAACCAGCCTTCCTTTCAAGTTCTATGAAAATAGCATCAGTATCAAATGGAGGATACTGGGAATTGGTTCCAACTATGGAATTTTCAGTTAGCTGCTAAATATGTCAGAAAGCTTTCAATATTAGAGATAGTGTTGCAAACCAGAGATCAAAGATGGGAGTTTATGCCTCCCTAACCGCAACAAAGGCGTTCTCAAAAGAGGATGAAAAAGGGCACTATTTGATATGGACTTGAGGGGACGCGAAATCTATGCACAAGGCGCATAGAAAAAGTAAGTTGAAAAAAAGTTTATGAAATAAGATAAAAGTTGAGGACGAAAGTAGTAGGAGCTGAAAAAACAGGACAGCAGAGAACCGAAAAAAATCGTACGTAACAAAATAAGAAACCTATTCTATTTCAACAGAATGGTAGGCCTACCTAACCTTTAGCTCGGGACCTCAGATACTACCTGGAAGCGCTTATTTCCATAGATACAATAGTTCTATCCTCCAGAAGGACACCAGAGATAAAAGGTAAACGTACGAAAAAAGGAATGGTTGAAATGTTTCAAAACATGGAAAATTGCTATAAAAATGGAACCCATGTATTACTCATAATAAAATTCAACGGTTCAGTGAAAATATCAAATGACACCCACGAATAGCTCATACATGATTTTAAAACGAAATGTTTGATAAAAACATGAAATCGGAGCCACGAAACACTCACAACAAGCTTAAATGGAAAATGAGAGCGATGATTCGAAGAAAACAACAATTAAGCGATGGTAACAACAATCAGCCCACAAATTTAAGGAATAAAAAATGCAATTTTGCAAGTCTGCCAGACAACGGATGCAAGAACAAGCAACTTCGTGACAACAAAAGAGTCAATCTGGGGTGTTAAGAAAAACCTTCCAAGACGGGGACAGAGGCGAGCGACACTCGGTGAGATGGACGCTCGCCGCGGGCCATGTATGCAAAAACTGGCCGAGGAGACGGGCTGACAAGACCAGTACGCGTAAAAGACATGAAAAAGCTGCATGCCTTCGAGCGTAGTAACACTATACTCACATGAAAGCTGCTAAACAAAAGACTTCGCATTTTGTATTCGTAACTAACTGTATTTCTGGTTAAAGATACACCTTGTTAATGTATGCTCAGCCTCTTCTACCATGTTCTATCTGATATCATGCAGTGGTTATTGTATCGATATGGAATGCCACTCGGGCGTAATAATGAAAGGTTGGGAACATAACTGAATGAGAGACTACTACGAGTTTCCAAAATATCCTTCACTCGTCATCTTTTAACATAAACCCTCTATTATTACCTTCAATTTCATGCAGTAACTCGTCTAACAAAAGGAATGGGAAGATAGGCATAGAGTAAAGCAGGAAACATGAACGTCAGTGTTGCACTGAAGTCGAACGGAGCTATTGCGATAACTTAAGAGGAATTTAGGAAATTCATATTTCTTCAAACGGATGTTCATCAGGAACTTAAAAACGAAGAACACAGCACGTAGTGATATCATTTTAATTTAAAAATTAAAATGATATCACTACGTGCTGTGTTCTTCGTTTTTAAGAGGAATTTAATCCCAAGTATTCAAGGCTAATATTACATGTACTGTATTCGGTAATCCTGGTAAGCGTTAAATATTAGCCATCAAATCGGAAAGCGACAGAGAGCACTCAATTTACAGGAAGCCTTGAAAATTCATGCATGCAATGAAGAATTCACGTAAGATATTTCCTCATTCAATGTCAAAACTAGCACTCGAGTATCACCAACCATATGCTAGATTAGATTTCCCTTGTTCAATGTCAAAACAAGCACTCGAGTATCAGGATCAAGTATAAGAGGATCTCCAACCATATGCTAGATTACATAAGTTATTTTATGCCTTCCTAACCACAACATAGGTGTTTCCGAGAGAGCAAGAAGGTCGGCGCTAATGAATTTAGAATACAAGGAACGTAGAATCTAGGCACAAGGTGTGTGTGTCTTTCTCCTGTGCGCGTAAATTAACCAAAATGCAATAGTTGCACTCTCCTGAAGAGACTAAATATAGGCAGGCCCGGACAGGAGCTGCAATTTTTAATATCTTTAATCACACGGCCGATTTAGCCGAGCATAAAAATAGGAGACTCAAATTAAAGGATGTTGGGCCCACACAGGAATAACAAACGAGCCTCAACAAAGAACATTAGGAGGGGGGAGCTCTGAGATTCTACGGTGGCAAGGCACGCGATGTACTCGCGTTTGCAGGCTTTCATTAGCGAGCTGCCGCGCGAAAACTCTCCGGGCACTGTGCTGGCCGAGCGCAACTGTTATTCCGAGCAGTGTATTGACCGGAGTTCAACAGCTATTCACGGCAGTGTATTAGCCGGAGATTACTTCAACTGTTAATCTCGGCAGTGTATTGACCGGAGTTCAACTGCTTTTCCGAGCAGTGTATTGACCAGTGTCCAAATGCTATTCTCGGCAGTGTTTTGACCGGAGTTCAAATGCTATTCTCGGCAGTGTACGGATCGGTGTTCAAATGCTATTCTCGGCAGTGTATTGACCGGAGTTCAACTGCTATTCTGAGAAGCGTGCTGACCGAAGCTCAGCTGCTATACAAGGCCTAGACACTGTATTGACCGAAACTTACCTGTTATACTAGACACCGTATTGACCGACCTCCAATAGTTGCACCTTTAGCTTGGGACCTCACATATTCCCCTTGAAAGCGCTAATTCCCTACCATAGTCGTTATTCTTGTGATTTTTCATCCCATGTTCTTCTGGCAAGCTTCTCAGCGTCACTTGACTGCAATGCCTAAACTTCTTACCCGACTTTTGATTGCTATACTGGACACATTAATTGATGTTCAGCTGCGACCCTGAAGATTGAAATGATTGACCTGCGACTTGCTTTGCTTCGCAGGTAATTTTTCATGGGCGCTCGCATGCGACCAGGAGCACTGACACCTGAGTGGTTTAAACTTGATGAAATTTGCCCAATGAAATTAGGTCAAGCTGGCGGTGAAATTAGAAACGATATTTGCCTGCGATACGTTGAATTTAAGCCAAATTTGACGGACGAGAATAGGCGAATGTTAATTTAGGAACTATACAACTTGGAGCTAAAACGCTGAAATGCTAAAAATATTTCTAATCCCTTTAGTATTAACCAATCGATGTCTCACAAACAACCAATACAAGTTAATAACTTTTTAAGAGGGGGAAAAACCCTAGATGTTTAAAAAAATTTATAAATTCTAAATGCCAATGAAACTAAACAACACAAAAATTTAATACACAATGAATCACACACGCGAAGATTACCATTCTTAGACTGAATAAATAAAGCAACAATAAATACTATGTATAGATGAACGTCATAAATTGGATATTCAAAGAACCAAAAATAGGGCCTTCACATTCGTTTGGCATCAGCATGCAAAATTAAACACAGTTCGTAGCCTTAAAGAAAAAGCACTGGGCTGGGGTAAAAAGAAATCGCGGAATTGCACTCATTTCATTTCAATAATGGTTGATGTTATATATTTGAAATTTTAGTGTCAACACATTAAAATACAAATATGACATGTTTTAGCCCAATATTATGTACACTTAATTACTTCTAGTGTAGACTATGAAATTTCAACACCAAAAAGATAAATTGTATAATTATTTGCAAACTGGGAGAAGGGTACCTAACACAAACTATGAAATGAACACATTTTAACGAACTTTTAAACTCAGGATTCGCTGAATTTGAGCTTCTGTCTAACACTGAAAATCGTCTGCGTAAAATAAGCGGATAAACTGAAGAGACGTCAAACTGAAATCCAGACCGTTCCAATTGAGCGCTTGGTTCTCGAGTAAAAATATTCTACGCAAAATAAGTGGATAAACTGAAGAGATCTCAAATTGAAATCCAGACCGTTCCCATTGACCGCTATGTTCTCGAGTTCACGCAGCTAAGGATACGTCATAGAAAAGTCACGGTGAATTGTGAAAAACGAGCGATCCATAACTCTGCGTCTATCTTACTCAGAAAAAAATCTCTGCGTCTGTCTTACTCAGAAAAAAAAATCGCTACGTGAAAACAAAATCTAGCACTGAAATCATGAGAACTTCTTAACGATTTGAAGCGAATCAGTTGAAGGATGGTCTAACCGCAATTCAACGCTCCAAAGGGTATGGAATGGATGAGGAAGAAAAATGAGTTTTAAAATCCGCAGCGTTAAGAAAATGCAAGGCGCCGCGCGCGAGACTGTGGAGCACGTAACAACCGTCACATCGTTGCACGTCGCAAAAAGCGCGGCGATGAAGTAAAAAGTTGGAGCAATTATTCCAGATAAAATGGAATGTGCGAGAATCCAGCGTGGCTCTCGCAGGGCAATGCATGAACGCTACCGCTACAAGCTGCCGCCACTGGACTTGTTCGCGATGTTCGTTTAATTCCAAGTAGGGTGTTGTTATGGAACTTGGTAAAGGGAACAGCGAAAATTCTGTGTACGAATTTTTAATTATTTTCGTTTAATTCGAAGCAAGGTGTTCTAAAAATTGGTGAAGGGAACAGCGAAAATTTGTACACTAAATAATTCGAAGTAAAGTGTTATGAAACTTTGTAAAGAGAACAGCGGAAATTCGTTGTGTCAACACTAAGTTTTCGCTGTTCCCTTTACCAAGTTTTACTGAACCTTAGCTGAAAATGAATCGATCAGTTCGAAACGTTCAATTTTCTTCATTTAAACAATTTAAACAAATAATGTATTTTCCACAGGTGATACAGAGGTAGAATATTTCTAAAGTCTAGTACAATTGTCAAATTTGAGTATAGCTACCTGTGGGCCCGAACAAGTTCAGCGACTTCTGGGGCATCCCACCATCAACGTTATTCTAAGTCGTACAATAATGCGCTAAAAATGATGAGAATAATGTTTAACCTAAAATCACTTAACCTAGTTTCGCATTAGACTGATCAATGAGATAAGTTATTCGATATTAGATATTTCATTTTACAATATAGGTCATTTGGAGTATATTTAACAGTATAATCGATAAATGATTTAAGAGCAGACTGAAGATCAGCGATATTACCCATGGCAAATTACATTATTAGGACCGTGCAGTCATGTAGGAGATAAGATTAGACTTGGCGATCTTACACGACTAGTATTGTGATAGGAAGTGAGACTCAAGATTTCTTTTGAATACCTTGTAAGAATTACTTTCACGGATCTCCGCAGGTATTGAGTTCCAAGTCTTAGTTCCAACAAAGAGGATACTGTGTTGTGACCGGGCCTTTGAGTAATAAGGAAGCATGAATTTATCTCTATTCCAGGTTAAATGGTCGTGATGACCAGTTTGCGCAGTTAATAATTGTTTCAGGCTATTGTCGCCATCAATTGTTAATGTTTTGTAAATGAAATTACAAATGGAGATTTTGTTTAGATCCGAAAGTTTAAGTATTCGTAAATTTTTGAATTAGTCATCTATGTGAGCATTATATTCTAGATTCTTTACCGCTCTGATGGCTCTTTTTTGCAGAGTAAAAATCAAATTGGTTTTATTTTTGTCAGTTCCGTGCCATGCTTCTATTCCGTATTGCAAGTATGGTGAAATGAGCGTTTGGTAGAGCATTTGTAAAGCTGTTTCAGGCAGGAAATTTTTAACTTTATTTAGAATTCCGATGGATTTTGAAAATTTAGAGCTAATTTGAGCGATGTGCTCTCTGAAGGTCAGATGTTTATCTATTATGATTCCAAGAAACTTACACGAGTTGGTTTCTTCGATTTCACCATCGCCAATTTTAATGCGTGGGAGAGATATATTTTTCTTATACGACAATGTAATATATTTTATTTTATCGATATTAAGGCTTATTTTATTAGCTTTTAGCCACAATGAAACCTTATGGAGTTCATTATTTATACTTTCCGCAATCACAGCTGGATTTTGGTTCGGAAGGACCGCAGAAAGCGAACTGTCATCGGCAAAAAGTATGAATTTGAAAAATGATGTAGACTTAATAATGTCATTGATAAAAATCAGAAATAGGAGAGGCCCAAGAACAGATCCTTGTGGAACTCCATGGCTAATTGTCTGTGGGTCTGATTTTGCGTCGTCAATGACAACGTATTGCTTCCGATTTGCTAGGTATGATCTGAACCAATCATGGGCAACCCCTCGTATGCCACAACAGTTTTAGTTTCGAGAGCAATACGTTGTGGTCCACACAGTCGAATGCATTTCGAAAGTCAAGAAATACGGAGAAAACAAGCTTTCCTTCATCTATGTTAGAGTAGAGATATTGTAAATGATTTAATACAGCTTGTGTCGTCGATTTTTCAGAACGAAAACCGTATTGTTTGTCGTAGAGAAAAGATTTCTGTTCAAAATAAGAATACACTTTTTTTGTACACAATTTTTTCCAATATTTTGCTAATGATTGGTAGTAGAGATAGGTCTATAATTATTAATGCAATTTTTATCACCATTTTTAAAAATAGGGGTCACTCTGGCAATTTTGAGAGAGTTGGGGAAGATACCTTGGACTAGTGATTGGTTAGACTTTGCTAAGGGTGTTATAACTTTAGGGTTGGTGGGCAATGAAGAGGTTCGATAAATTTTATTATCTCTCGTTAAAACAGTTCATATTTAGTGCATTAATCAAGTATAGTTCAAGCAAAGCAGTGGACCCTGTATGTAGCTCAAAATTCATGACGTGTCCGGAAATAATTATCCTTCACAGACATGAAGTAATCACAAACAAGTCAACGTATTCCAGCATTTCATTACCTTAAATGTGTGTGAACGATCATTCTTCATTGTGATGTTGCATACGGTCTCAAAACTTGAGCCAACTTTTTTACTTGAACATTTGAACTATATACTCTAAACGCTCCCCTCTCTCACACACAGTTTAAAAACGTGTGCTGCGGGAATGATGTGCACGCAATCAACGTCACAAATTGCACACAGGAAACTATATATATTAATTACATGTTCAAGAGCCAGAACAATAAGAGCAGATAAAAAAAGCACACTCAGAACCAGCCCCAAGTGCCCCAGGTATTAAGTTATTTACTGACATTGAGGCATGTTGGGAATTGTGAACATGAAAACTATCTCTTTTGGACGAAATACTCCTAGCGATCGACAACAAACGTTGGACTGGAGGTTAGCCGTGAAAATTGCTTAGGCTAGCACTTTGAGCATCAGTACGAGAATTATCTATTTTTTTAGAATCTAATGATCAAATTTTCAAATGCTACAGGTAAGCAGCCAAGCACGACCAAATCCAATGAAATGACTGACGTTGTGCAAAGCTGGGTCGTCGACCCTTACTCCATTGCCGACTTTCCAACCATAAATTAGTACAGATTTCAATTGTCTAATCCAAATTACAAGCGCAGCACTAGTTCAATTCAGACGCTGACGCAAGATTTGAATACCACAGGTCATCGAAAACGCGGTAAAAACAACATTATGAAAGCATAGCAATGCGGTTCCAAATGCTTGTTTTGGAGAGAAGAATGGTATGTACATTTGAGATTAGATTGGATAAGTTAGTTTAAGCCTCACTAACTGCAACAAAGGTGTTCCAAAGAGAGGAAGAATGAAGTTATCATTTGACATGAATTTAAGAAAACGCATAATCTATGCACCAGGTGCATAGAAACAGGAAGTTGAGAATGCTAATTATGAAACAAGATAAAAGTTGAAGAAGAAAGGAGTAATAGCTGAAAAACAGGACAGCAAAACTGAGAAAAAGATGGTCCTTATGCGTTTCACGTAGTATAGTTTAAAAGAAATTAGCGTAATGTTTCTTTCACGAGCTAAAAAAAATTGGTCGTTAGATGGTAAATAAAACAAAAATACTATTCTACTTTGACACAAGAAAGACCTACCTTACCTTCAGTTCTGGACCTCTCACATTCCCCATGGGAGCGCTAATTACAATAAAACAAAAGTTGTATCTAGTTGTATCCACCTGAGGGGATTCGAGCTCATAAAACATCACAAACATACCTCTACGTTATGCAATACTGGGAAGTCTCTAGAGAGGGGTCATTTAAACTGAACATTATCAGTAATTTATGTACAATGTTATCATCGGAAAATAAACATTCGTTATTTACTGAACATATGTACCTCATCAAAAGTAATTAGAGAGCAGTTTCAATTTAAGTTGTAGAATAAATTATCAGTTAATTTAGGTCACTCCAAACAAATTAAATCGCCTTTCAAAAGGAGAAAAGAGGAAGGCACTATTTAGTGTCAAGTTGTAGAACAATGGCAAGAAAGGTTGAACCATTCAAGTTACCAGCCGATTCAGACATCGACGTGATACGAACGAGAAATAATTTATCTAATTTTTGTGACACATGTACGGTTTCATAATTAAAATGACACAATGACTAGCACCAAAAATGAAATTGACAGTTCGGTTAGATTAGATGTTAGATTAGGCCCTCTTAACCGCAACAAAGACGTTTCCAACAGAGAAAGAAGGAAGGCACCACTCAGTACGGAATTGAGGGAACGCACAAGGTACATAGAAACAGGAAGTTGAGAAAAAAAGCTTATGAAAGAAAATAAAAATTGAATGAGAAAGTAGTAACAAAACAGCAGTGAACCGAAAACAGATGGTCCATAACAAAACAAAAAAACTTTTCTATTTTGACGAAAGGAAGGCAGGCCAACCTAACCTTTAGCTCTGTACTTAACATTCGCCCCCCTGTGAGTGCTAAATTTCATGGATACAAAAGTTGTATCACTAAAGGGTCAACAGTTCAGTACGTCTGTGAGATCTTATAAGAAATACGAAGAAATAAACGTGTTTCCCGACCTGCATTCATATAAATCGTTCGAGAAAATTAAACACAAAAAAAATTTTCGTCTAGATTCAGAAAAGTAATCCTAACAGAAAAGAGGCGCTATTTTGTTCCCAAGATTAAAAGTGATCTGAAAATGAGAGGTAAGTCGATATTTAATCACTAAATATTGACAAATTAAACAGCAAGTACCTCGTAAGGCTCAACGACGTCTGAAGTGCGAAGTCCAAAAACAACTGTGAACTTCATTGGCATTAGCAACACCGCACAGATGTTCACGTCAACTGCAACAGACTCTGGCGAGTTGGTCACTCCAGTCCAAGCACGTCTCATGCAGAGATCACATAAGTCATTTAACACATTTCCTGCGAAGTGACCCACCGGTGGTCACTTAGGTGATTTTCATAGTGCTGCTCACCCACCTGCAGTCACTAACTCATTTTTTATTTATACTTAATGAAAGCTAAATGAAGGCACGATCCAGTTAATGTTTGCTATTTTCGACGTTGATTACCACAATTGACTTTAAGTTTGAATTGAATTTTGAACTTCAGTTTAACCCATCGCAGTTAAAGTGTTAAAGTTTCCCTGACTAAAATATATGTAGGAAGTCTCAAAGAACGCTTTGGTATGGCAAAAAGGGTACGACAATCTACACACCAAGTGTGCCCACACACCTTACTTATAGAAACAGCAAGATTAAAAAGTTTACGCAACAAGATAAAAACTTGAAGATATGTGTTGAAAAAGCAGCGAACCAAAAAAAAGTCCGTGACCCAAAAAATTGTATTTTATTCCAACAAAAGTAAAGCCTGCCAAACCTTCAGCTCGGGACCTCGCATCTTCCCTCCGAATGCCCTAATTGACTCGCATCTTTCCACACGTGAAGTAGTTGTAGCCCTCTGGAGGAATACTCGTGCAATACCAAACAATCGATACACCTGTGGCAACACATAATTGAGTACACTCATGTTAATTACTATTGATTGCGACGTAGCGGGAACTGCAACGAAGAGGGAGCAACAAAGGTGTAATTCAACACATGTTTCTTCAGAAGAAACCTCGTGGGTTGCTACATTGCTTCACTCGCAACGGTAGCTATACTTTCTTCAGAGACGCACCCTACTTAGATGTGAAGCATCCTCTACACCGGATGCTTAAGATGATAATGCAAGTCCATAGACCGTACGGTTCTGGTAGTCAGAGGAGGATTGCGATCAACACTTGTTGCGTCACACATCAGAGACAATTACACAAATTGATCTTCGTATGAGGAAAGATGCTTAATAATTCATCCTTTCTTGTGTGTTTTCTGAAGTGATATTGAAGGATGTATCATCACCTAAAGAAGAGCTTTCAATTTAAAGAGCTTTGTATCTTAATAAAGGAATCTTGGCGTTCGAATGTAGTAATAACAAAGAGTAACTTTTGAATTTCATGAACAAACAAAGTGGAATCTTCGATCTATTACGAGACTCTCTGAAGCGGAATAATTCACCAGCTTCAACTCAAATCCTTGAACCTGCACTGCAGCGCATCCTGATGTTGAACATAAGAAAGGAGCCACCAGCCAGATTTTTTTCTCTCTCTCAACGAAAAACCCTTGCAAGACTTGGAATTCCGCGCAAATACGGACACAGTCTGACCAGAATACAAGTGTAAACCTGTTTTTCTCTCCACGTCATACAGAGAGGAGACATTTCAGTGACTCCAGTAGACTTATATTCATATACTATATTTCCGTTACCACTCATCGTATTAACACAGAAAATGCTTGCTACAAAAGCCATAACTTCATGAGACCGTCTCAACACGACTCGAGACTCTCATTCAGCGCGCAACACGCAATGCAACAGCCAGACGACAGGACATGGAAATGCAAGACCGACGCGCAATTAAAAGCTTCCCTTGTGATGGCTGCAGCAGCAAATGCACTCATTAAACCTGATCATCAGGTAATGTGTGTCCCTCCCACGCAGTTCTTTCACTCAGCCAACCTTTAGAGAAGCTATTCAGTGTTCAGTGCACCGGTTCGCCCATTGAAAGGCCCACGCGATGTGAGCTTCAAAAGACGACTAGAAACAATTATGCGGAGAAATATCCCGAGGTAAAAGGCGCAATGCTAATGGGATACCATCTACGTACGCTCGCTGTGGATTTAACGAACTGCTCTGCTAATGGGCGCAAGAAATTAGGACCGAGTCTTTCGCACTTGTGTTTATTGAGTCGAATGGTATGAAACACACTCACGGCTGAAGACTAATTTGCTCAAGGCAAAGCGTTTAGAAAAACATGTCTGCTGAACAGACTGTGTAGATAAGACCCTTGACAGCGAAAAAAGTATGCTAAATTCAGCCAAAAACGGCAGGACTCTGAAAAAAACTAGAGCTAGGGGCTGTGAAGTGATATTCTTCTAACGACACATTACATTTACAAAACCATTATCAGCTTCAATTTCAGATTTTTGCAAAAAATATGAACTTTGTGAGAGACACGTTCTTGTTGAAAACTGCTGGTAAAATGTCAGTTTGCGATCAACATACTCATTACAAACACCATCTTCTTTGCATCATAACTTTTGTGTGAGTAAAGTAATTTGCATTCTGATTTCCCATCTGGTATCAGAATAGGGTAAATATCGTAAAGCGTACATTCGTGCGCACTTTTACCAATCTGCGCTACTTATGGATCTGTCATAGTAAAGTAAAAACACAAGTATTCGATTCCTTTCGTTAAGATTGATCTAATACGGTCATTTATTCAATAATATTACACTCGACGACAATTCCATACGTAACTTTCAACTTACAACAATTTTAAGCTTAATTCAAAATGTTTACCAAGGCCTCACTTGATTTACTAAGCGTCACGAAAGCACACGGAGAAAGCAAGCTAACCGTTTGACACGCAACCACATAAAACGGCCCATATCTTTCAGATCGGCGTGCAAATACACCCGCAGCAAAACGTGCTGGAAAAATAGATCAGATAAACACCACGCAGGCACTCATGAGAGAAACATACACAACAACCGTGCAGCCTAGTAACGGGGGTGTTTTTTTCTGGCGCGTTGCTGAGGTGAGAGCTGACGTAACCTGTTTCGTTTAAACGGGGCCGCGCTCCCAACAGCTCGCCGCGGCGTCCGAATGCTGCGTTTCGTCGGTCATTCATCTCCGCGTAAACTAACTACAGCGATGTGATGTTTTTTGATCGGAATGTGATGATTTTTGATCGGAATGTGATGTTTTTTGATCGGAATGTGATGTTTTTTGATTGGAATGTGATGATTTTTGATCGGAATGTGATGATTTTTGATCGGAATGTGATGATTTTTGATCGGAATGTGATGATTTTTGATCGGAATGTGATGATTTTTGATCGGAATGTGATGATTTTTGATCGGAATGTGTTGATTTTTGATCGGGATGTGATGATTTTTGATCGGAATGTGATTTTGATCGGAATGTGATGATTTTTGATCGGAATGTGTTGATTTTTGATCGGAATGTGTTGATTTTTTATTGGAATGTGTTGATTTTTGATCGGAATGTGTTGATTTTTGATCGGAATGTGTTGATTTTTGATCGGAATGTGTTGATTTTTGATTGGAATGTGTTGATTTTTGGTCGGAATGTGTTGATTTTTGGTCGGAATGTGTTGATTTTTGATCGGAATGTGTTGATTTTTGATCGGAATGTGTTGATTTTTGATCGGAATGTGTTGATTTTTGATTGGAGTGTGTTGATTTTTGATTGGAATGTGTTGATTTTTGATTGGAATGTGATGATTTTTGATTGGAATGTGTTGATTTTTTATTGGAATGTGTTGATTTTTGATTGGAATGTGTTGATTTTCGATTGGAATATGTTGATTTTTGATCGGAATGCGTAATCTTTGCTCGGAATGAGTTAATTTCCACTCGGAATGTGTTAATTTTTACTCAGAATGTGTTGATCTTTTGCTCGTGATGTATTCATTTTTATTCGCGCAGATTCGCAACTTCTGTATCGTTGTGCCGTAAAAAGAAGCCGATGGAATGCTTCTTACTTTGACTGAAGATCAAGCTTCGCTGAAGAGCACGCTCAAGGAATCGAGCGAGTTCTTAGAGCAGGTGCACAATGCTGCTTAATATACGCTATTCATGTAGGCGACCGTGGCGCTGGTTTGACCAGCAGCGAACTTTTCTCATGTTTTGATTACGGCTTTAGAGATTTTGCTTAGAAAATAAAATGTCCTACTGACCCGACCAATTTTAGTGAGATATAACCACATTTTTTTGTACAAATATAGGTCTAAGATTCACTTTAGTTACACATGGTTATTCACAAGTTATGTTAAATTCACTTTCAACTTAACGTTTTTCGTGCAGACATATTTTTTCAAGTCAGATGGTTAAAGTTTAGTACTTCTGAGGCTTTTCTCCAGAAAATGGTGGGCACTCTCCAGCACGGGTTTAACACAATGCATGAATTTAATAGCAAGAATTGCATGGATTGCTATCAAATTAATAATTAAGGAAATAGTTCATAGCTGAAAATGTCTCAAAGAACAGCGAAGCATACCAACTCAAATGCATGCCCTCGAAACTACAATTATTTTGAGCTAAAAATTGCGTACAATCAAGTTACATAAAACAAAAGCTGTGGAATTTTGTAGAACATAAAAAGTTCACCAATGCAGAACGCAGTACGCTAACAAGAAAATTTAAGCCGTTAAAATTTATACAATAATAAATTACATACTATATAATATATTTATGAATTCCAGTCCAAAATAGTGTCTAAATTCTTTCACTGTAAAATAACGTAGTTGAAGCAACTATATCTGCGCGAAATAATAGTGAAGCCTTCACCCTTTAGCCTTAAAAGCATTCCTTCGCGCTGTGAGTTTTCTAGGGGTTTCTTCATATATTTGCCTTATTAGACAAGTCGGAGACGTCGAGCGGCTTCCGGGGAACGATATAACAGCAACGCACACACCACGTCTCTCAGTGAGATTTAAAATCCTCAATCTCGCCTAATAATGCTTAAAAAATTTCTCGAAATGTCAGTTTTCCTAGAAACCATTCAGAGCAACTGTTTCATTTAGTTTGTGTAAAAGAAACTGGCATTCGACTGGGCTTCATAACGAACGCTCGTCACATGTTGGAAAAAAGGAAGAAAACACCTCTCACACCGAAGAACTGGAGAATTTTACCAAGCCAACCAATGCGAAAAGTTCTTAGCATTTTTGGTGCGTTACAACATCCCGTAACAGAGTTGGACGCAATTTTGAGGGCTTCCCAAAGAGTTAGGGAAGAGAAACTTCCCAGCGGCATTTTTACGAGGACGAGCATGGTTTGCTGCCAAGATTATCCAACAAATGTAAAGTATACAGGATTCAGAGAGCAGTTCCGACCAGTCATTTTTGGTGTATTTGCTGAACACTATGTGCAATTAAACATGCCATAGGATAGCAAATTTGGCAGAGGAATGCCACGTTTCGGAAAGCAGTAGGCTACACACATACAGGAGAAAGAATACGTACAATAAAGCAGATCAGATAAGTCATAAGTTAGTTTTACGTCTCTTGTGCACAGAAACTAAGACTGAAAGAAGTTCATGAAACAAAAAAGTTGAAGAAATCAATAGGCGCTCGAAAAAAAATTTAGTGAATCGAGGAAAGATGGTCCGCAACATAACAAAAAACTTTCTTTTTCAACAAAAGGAAGGCCTAATTACACATTAGCTCGAGACTCGCTTTTTCACCCTCGGAGCGCTAACTAAAGTTGTGTTTATACCAAAGTCGAATTTCCCTGAAGGGCGTTAAGCAAATAGTTGATTTTTCAGATGACAGGGTCCAGCAAAAAAACTTGTGTTTTACGCTGCTTAATTGGAAGTAAAACAGAATGACAGCTGCCCAGAATACACACTGAACGAAAGCGGATATCAAAGCACGCGACGAGTGAGATGATCTGAAAAGCTTGAAGGTAATTCAAGTGCGGGAACTCAGGAAGTGATGACACATACAACAACCGATAAAATCTGTTTGTAAAATTATCTCACCTACAACATCATTTATGTCCGGCTGATTGCATCTTGAAGAAAAAGCCAAATTGAATCGAGTATTTTACCGCGAATTAAACGAATTACCGCGAATGCGACTATGGAAATATGTATACGACGCAGACGCAGCTGATGCGACTCTGGAATTGCTTCAACTCAGGAATGACAGAAGCCAATGACAAGTAACGGACACTGGGCGAGTTTGTTTAGTCAGGTCATTTTTTCTTCATTCAAAGATCTATGCGCATTAAAATCCCCCGATTTATTTGTTTATTTTCTACACGTTTCTTAAAAGTAAAACAACGTCTCACGTCACAGGTACAGGGCCTCCCAGGCTCGGTCTTCTCATTCCACGGTTGAAAACAGCGGAGTAGTTGATTTTTTAATATCCAGTGCGAGCCTCAAATTGTTTGGATAAACATTAACACGGTTAATTTAAAGTTTGAATCAAACAACGTTTAGTAAAATAACAAAGAGTCGTATTCATCCATAAATTGAGGTTTCGTGTGAGATTATGTAGATGATGTTTGATTTCTCATAGTAGCGAGCGATTCCACCACTGACTGCAAAGGTGAAGCAATTGAAGAATTCCTTTACTTAGTGGTTCTTTCCTTTATCATTAACACGTTTCCTGCGAAGGGACCTGTGGTCACTGAGGGGATTTTCATAATGCTGCTGACCGACCTGCGGTCCCTAACTCAATTTTTATAAATACTTGATGAAAGCTAAATGACGGCCCGACCCAGTAATCGATTATTGATTATAAGAAAGTTTTGGCCTCCCTCACCACAACAAAGATGTTCAAAGAGGAAGGATGAAGGCACCATTTAGTATGGAATTATGAGATCGTAGAATCTATGCACAAAAGCTGATCCCGCAAATGATTCCGTGCGCGTAGAAACATTAAGATAAGAAGGAAGTTATGAAACAAGATAAAAGTTGAAGACGAAAGGCAGAAGTGTTCAAAAAAAAGTCAGCAGTGAACCTTGACAAAACAAAAACCTTTTATTTCAACAAAAAGAAGGCCTACCTAACACTCAGCTCAGGACCTCACATTTTCCTCCTGGGATAGCTAATTCCCATAGATACAATAGTTATTTCCCCTGAGGGGCGGCATGACTCAGTTAATGTTCGCTATTTTTAGAATAGATTACTACAATTGACTTTAAATTTGAATTGAATATTGAACTTACGTTTAACCCATCGCAGTTAACGTGTTGAACTGAAATTTCCGAGAAATCGACTGATTAGGAAGACACTAAACAGTTCAAGTGATTATTAAATGCCCATTTCAATTTCTACTTATTAAATAAAGTACGAGTAAGCGAGCACTCAGCTGTACGAGTCCTAACGCCAGGCGTGGGTATGAAAAGAATGAATTGCCACTACTGCTGAGCGACAGCACGAGGCAAGTGAAAGTGCGCGGAAAGGTAAAGCGGTTGGAAAGTTATGTCCTCATTTCAATGACCTTTACCGCCTAAATATCACAACCCCGAAAAGAAAATTTGTTTCAGCAGCGATAGGACTTGGTGAACGTTGAAATCAGTAACTTAGGACGCCGAACGCTACGTGGGTTTCATTTCAGAATTTTGCTAGAAGAAAGCCCAAATTAGATAATTTTGGATAGAAAAATTAGGTGATCTATCTAATCAAAAATAACTTGCAAAATTTTTGTGCAATATTTACCGGAAAAAGGCTCCGAGGTCTTCATGGCTACATTACATTTTTAATAGGCCAGATCAAATAATTTGGCCACAAAACATTGAAATTAGATAACTCAGTCAGGAAAATGCCATATTGGACGATTTAGCCAAGAAAACGGCAAAGCGTTTGTTTTAACCAGAAGATAGTAAATTCGAATAGCCGTTAAAAAAAGACCAAATTGGGCAACTGAGCCAGGAAGAGGCCAAACAGGACAATTTAAATAGAAAAATGGTCCAAAAAAGACTAAATCAGACAATTTAGCCTAAAAAACTATATCGGACAATTTAGCTAGAAAAAGACTAAATCGGACAATTTAGCTAGAAAATGATTAAATCAGACAATTTAGCTAGAAAAAGACTACATCGGACAATTAAACCCTAAAATGACCAAATGGGACGATTTCGCCCGAAAAAATCCAAATCGGACAATTTCGCCCGAAAAAATCCAAATCGGACAATTTAGGAAGAGCAAGGTCGGACAATTTAGGAAGAGAAAGGTCAAATCGGACTATTCAACCGGTACGAGGCCAAACCTAACAATTTCTCCAAAAAAGGGGCCAAATGCGTGCACAGCCACGAAAAGAGCTATCAAAGGAGCAGGCGTGGCTGAGATGCGAGTGGGGTGGTGGCTTTCCCCCTCCCATGTAGCGCAGTGGGTCACGGCGCCGCGCAGGAGCGCTCTGCACACACACACCCGCCTCACTTGCGCTCTCCTCTGTCGGATGGGGACCTGACCATAGGCGTACGGCAACTCTTTCCCATAACGCGGACCTGACTATATGTAGCTATTTGGGTGATATCCTTCCGAAGGGCATTAGTAATGTGGAGTTCAAATACTACAGTATATGAATTCTATAGTATATACTTCCGTATATGAATTCTATAGTATATACTTCCGTATATGAATTCTATAGTATATACTTCCGTATATGAATTCTATAGTATATACTTCCGTATATGAATTCCATAGTATATACTTCCGTATATGAATTCCATAGTATATACTACCGTATATGAATTCTATAGTATATACTACCGTATTTGAATTCTTTAGTATAAACTACAGTACATGTTCAAGTCCTCATCAACTCCTCCCTGAGATGTAATTTGGAGCATAGCTCCAGGCCACGATGAGTCGCCGCCTCGAAGAATTACCCCCAAGAACAAAAGTAACGTGGACTTGACTATAGGTACACGTCTGCGTCTACTCCTGCCCATAACGAGGCCCTAACTGTCGGCAGCTATTTGCGTGAAATCCTTCAGTGAAAACGGTGAAACAAAGTCTCGTTTTTTTTTGTCTGAAATACTTAAAAAGCCGTGAAGCAAATTATAGGTATCTAAATTATTGGACTGCACTCCCGCGGAAAAATGAAATCGATCATTTGAGAATCGAAATCATGAAACACACGTACATGTACAAAAATATAATTTCAGAATACCGAGATTCTACATTCTGTTAAATCCTCAAGACCGAACACGTCGATTCATGATTTTCAACATGAATCACTTCATCAGCATCGTTAGGAAGAACTATCAATGTTAGCTAGTGTTTTGCAAATTGTTCCACCCTGGCATTACAGTCATGTACTGTAAAAGTACACTTTAAAATTAAATTTGGCGAAATGAATTTTGTCTCGATTAGAATGGATAAGTTAGTTTTATCCTCCCTAACCACAGCAAAGATATTCCGAAAAGACGCATGCGCCATTTAATATGGCATTTAGGCAACGGACAATCTATTCATAAAGTGTGTTCCCACCCTGTGCATAGAAACAGTGAATTAATAAAAGTTTATAAAACATATAAAAGTTAAAGAACAAAGTCAGAGCTGAAAAAAAAGAACAGGAATGAACCGAAAAAAGGGCGCGTATGGTAAAACAAAAACCTATTCAATTTCGACAAAAGGGAAGCCAAACTCAGGTTTTAGCTCAGGTTTTTACAGGTTTTGATGAGCCAACAATGGATATCATTTTTACGTGTCTGCATCAACCACAACGACTGTTTTTTATGTTAGGTAGTGAATTTGGGTTGGCCTTCTGACAGCGTTGGTATCGGCACAAGGACTTAAAAACTGCATAGGCTTGCCTCCCTCCCCAAGACCTCTTTATCCTCGGTTATTTCGCGAATTTTATGACCATACTTCGCATTTTCATAACTTCATCAACTAGTATAAACTATTACAGATGAAGATTTTTTTAACGAGCGTTACAGCACTCAGGACGGTACGCATTGTTACTGGCACGTAAATGAGCAATTTACCCAGTGCTACACATATGTACCAATACGTAGTGAACGTGTTAAAGTATCCCCCAAGAGGAGGGGGAGAGACAATTCCCTACAGCATTGGATAGACAAACCTAACTAGCGTAAATATATTGTCTATCCAAAGCCCCTGAAAGGCGAAACTCCATTACAAAGTGGTCTTCCAATCGAGTCTAGTTTCCACAATGCAGTTACATGACCTGCGTTATTAAAGAATAACATCTTTTGAGTTGCACTAGGCATTGTGTTTCGGCGAGCCAGTTAGCACTCGAAATTAGTTCACACAACTCAATTATTGACCCGCTCTTTTGTTTCTAAAACATAATATTCTTCAAGCGACTAACTTCTTTGGGTTTCCCAACATAATGCGGTGCGCGACAGATATTTGAGACACGCATCAAGATTAGATAAGTTTAAGATGCCATCGTAACGATATCTTATCAAACTTCATGTACGAAATTACGAAGCTGTGAAGCTAGTCACTTATGACTAGAAGTACTGAATAGATAGCTATTTCTTTCAGGAACAAGGTATCACGGAAAAGTAAGCAGAAATATTACAATTATGAGAACAAAAATAAGGACTACAATGTTCGGTTGGATGTAGTAAAATAACATCCTTTTATCGAATGTCTGAAATGAAGCCAGTACTCTACAAAAACGATTGAGAAAAATATTCTACTGAGGATGGCGACTTTCACACCAAAATTCTCCTAAAACCTAAAAATAGCTAACTCAATCCTCGTAGGGGACTACACCCACAAATGAATCCACAAAAACTAGTGGAGAACGATCAGTTCTACCACGGAATACAAACATCACTGAACCACATCACCACCACAAGACCAAATACAGCAGGATAAGCTTTCCAGCAACCGGCGGCCACATAACCTTGAGGACCATCGAGTCCCCTGCGGCTATTGAAAGAATGACATCGGTGACGTCAGTACAATGCGACCCTCGGGAGGATGTTTACACCAAGATATTGTGTCGCTGGAGAGTTGCGCCGATGTAACGCTGCAGGCGTAGGTAAGTCAAAGGAACTCTTTGCGTACCGAGTAGCCCAGGAATTACAAAGAAAGGGGGTTTCGTATCATTCCTGATGTGCACCTTCAAATATTAACAGTATGCTTATCACATCTTAGCGCATTGACTGCGATATGACCCACCGGTGGGTCGTTTAAAAAAGATTTAACAATCTGTTATAATTAGTGGTATTCAACGGACCCAGTAAATGTTTGGTATTTATAAAATTTTTAACAACTCATGAATTTAAATTTGAGTTGAATAAAACTGAACTTCAGTTTAACCCATAACAGTCAATGTGTTCGTCGAATCCATAAAAACACATTTTCCACTACTCGAAACATCACAGGGAAGCGAGTTGAACACAACACAATCCCTCAACTCACGAACAAAAGTCGTGAAGTTTTGTCCCCAGGACTCTTATCTCTAAGAACCTTGCTCTTGCTTTGAAACTTCTTACCAGTCTCCGAGAGATATACTAAGCTTTCTGCGAATTGCGACTTTGCGATCTTGCCAAGTCTTGCGTTTTCAAAACACTCGTCTCGACTGCAACAAGGTAAAACGACAACACGCAGTTTGATCATCGAAATTTAAGCGTTTCAAATCTAATGGAGCCTGCATCCATCCAAGCGAGTGCGTGCACTGAGACATAGGTACTGTGAGTCCGAGACCTGGATAGAGTCGGAAGCTCAGGCGACTTCATAGAGGATTGTACTGTTTGACCCGCCGCTTTGCGAACCGGTGCATATTTGGACAGAGTAAATTCTGCAGACGTTGATAGTTTCATTCAACTCTCAGTCGTTTACACCGATGCACTTAACCAAAACTGGTGAGGAGGTTGCGAGATCTTGAAAACGTCCATCACGTGGAAAAGACTGTGGCACAATAGAAAGTAAAATGAAGAAAAAGAAAAGGTTAGAGAGAACCACGAGTTTTTGTAAGCTTCCCCAACTACGACAAAGACTTTTTCAGACAAAAGGAGTATGACGCAATTTAGTATCGCATTAACGGAACGGGGAATCAATACACAAGACGTGTCCCCACACCCAATATATGAAAACAGTAAAATTGGATAAGTTTATGAAACAAGATGAAATTAGATTAGAGAAGGAAGAAAAAGATGCTAAAAAAAGACTGGTGAACCGGAAAAAAGATGGTCTGTGAGAAAACAAAAAACTGGTCTGTTTCAGCAAAACGGCCTACCCAACCTTCAACTCGCGCCAGAAGAAAAAGAAAGATGACAAGGAAAATTAATCAGAATTTAGAAAGAAAACTCTGGTACAATATACAGAGAAATGTTACGTCTTTTCAACGTAGCAAAGAAAACGACGGCTGGTCTCAGACTAGCCAGAGCTGTCATTAAAATTTTCATTTGCGCTCATAGAATTTTCGCCAATTTTCGTCAAAATTATACGGATTTCCTATTATTTCCCCAGCATAATTTGCCTATTTTCGATAAATTGCAGACATGTCACTTCTTTCAAGTCTTCAGAAAAAAAGCAACCCCACCCTGTACTCTACGAATGCCATAAATTGTCTTGCATTTTATTTTTGCGTTTTATCAAAAACTTAACACTTCTAAGATCTCAAAGTTTAGGTTCACTTTTCTCATGGAATCTCAAGATAACCAAAACTGCTAAAACTAAAAACACAGTGAAACCATCACAAGCCTCGTAAATTTCGAGGATGAGAGTCTTTCAGCTACCGTGAACTTCCCGTAAAGTTCAAAACTAAAAGAAGGGAAGTAAAACCAAATCATTGAATTGAAAGTTGAAGAATTAAAGGTCGGCACCACGAATGCTGTTCAAAGATGTAATGGTTGCAATCAATAGAGGGTTGCACTCTTACTTCTCGGGCATATAAATTACGGTGAACAAATAAAATAAATTAAATATCAACGCTGACCACAGTTCAATTTACTCTCTTCCTTCCTTGAAAATTCACTGCAAAAAATATCATCATTTCGTCTTCAAAACAAGGCAACGTATTGGTGTTCCAGTCGCACCAACATGACGTGTTCTAGAACAGTTGAACCTCGAGCACAGGTGTTGCTCGAGTCATGAGCACGGGAGGTTAATTTCTCTGCTGGATACACACTGAAGTGTAATTATTCCCACACAACACCTATTAGTTTCGACACAAACGCTCACCAGCTCATACGTGGTCGTTCTGTGTAAGCTGGTAAAAAACGTTTGTGTAAAGGCTAGGACAAGAACTTCGTTTCTTTCATATAGAAGTCAAAGAGAATATATTAGTAATTCCACAGATTGACCTCTAGTGAGAGCTCTATGACGTACGGTTACTTCAAAGGCTTAGTCTTAGTTTCATTGTAACAATGGGCACGGAAATAAGAACAGTCATGGACACACGTGACGAGACTCTAGAGCATCATCCGAGTAAGTTCAATCAAGTCCGTCCCTTAAACAAACTAAAAAAGATATTCGAATATCACTCAAGACATTTATCTTGAAGAAACCGATGCTTGCTCATACTCCTTCGAAAACACACCAAAATGCAAAAGCCTTTTGTGTAAAATGTTAATACTACACAGTACACTAAACCCTTTCCCTTGCGTTTTTCCCGTGCATGGTAGCAAATCAACACGACTGAGAAAGTGTCTCCGAGTACGAGTACCTACTGCACAACCCAAAATGAGCTAAAGACATAGCACAATGTTCGGTATAGCACGGCAGTATGCTACACCCATGCCACTGTAAAATTCCAGAGCATGCTAGACTAGTCACACGACTGAGATAGTGCATCCGAGCACAGCACAACTCAAGATGAGCACAAGACGCACCAAATAAGGCACAACACAGTAGTACGCTACACCCTTGTGTTCCCAGCGCATGGTAGCATATCAACACAACTGAGGCACTGTATCCGAGCACTGCACAACTCAAGATGAGCACAAGACGCACAAATTTTAGCACAACACAGCAGTACGCTACACCCTTGTGTTCCCAGCGCATGGTAGCATATCAACACAACTGAGGCACTGTATCCGAGCACAGGACAACTCAAGATGAGCACAAGACGCACAAAGTTTAGCACAACACAGCAGTACGCTACACCCGTGTGTTCCCAGCGCACACACAGAGCGAGGACGCACGCGACACGGAGCAGTTCTCAGCGTTCGGTAATGACTCGTAGCATGCAAGCCGCACGGTGAATGTCCTGCTCCGTTGCCAGGCGAAAAGAAAGTTATACTGATCGTGAAATAATGAGAGTCTCAGTACGGGATATACCGTGCGGGTGATGGTTGGTTCACTGCAATGATCACCATGGCAGCGATTGGTGCATGGAGCCAAGCTCCACCTGAACTCAACTGAAAGATTATATTCTGAATTAAGCTCCTAGATTTTCAAAAGGAAATGCCTAACAAAAGGGTGGTAGTTTTCGAAAGCCACGAGACGACCTCACAACCCTTGGAGAATAAAAACACCGAGAAGGTAGGAGTATACTTGAATCGTTCTGTATATTACTAGTACTTAAATAACCAGCCGTCATTGAAGTGACTAGCAAGAATGCTGGGTTTGCCTTCCAGGTTAGGTTTGTCTCTCTAATTTTTATAGCCTCTCCATCATTGTTATTACCATCGTTACCATTACTGAAATTGCGTACGGTCTTAATTTCGTTAACCATGCGAAACAACCGGCACGGGATCAAAGAATACGCCACGCGATCACGATCGACTGAAAAATTGGGTAGCAAATGAAAGCAAATTACAGAGTCGCTTACGAAGTGTAGGAACCGATTGCATCAAAATTGCATCTCGACAGCATTACCAACGCCGCACATTTACTGACTTGACAACAAATGCTTGCGTGTGGATCCGAAAGATATATTGAATCCACAGAGCACTTCAGAGATAAGACAGGCAAAACACCACAGTGTAGAATTCTACATGGAGACAAATGTAGCTCCAGACAAATAAACGAACACTGGTAACCTCTTGCATTATCAGTTGAATCGAACACAGAGCTATAGATGTCGTGACAACTATCATGGGCTGATGTCCACACTCAGAACTCGACACAAAAGTCGGCTCACACAAGCTTCTAGCATCCCGCAACTGCTAATTTGCAACCAATTTCCAAGTTTTTGTTGGCGCCGAAAAAATTACTCACTTTTTTGAAAAGTGATCAGTTATATATGAAGAATGAACTCGAATTTCATGGCTCAACTAATTTTCGAAGATATTAAAGCACTTGTCGAATGAAGCAATGTGGCAAATCCGGGTTGCAATACGCTAGGGTTATGGCGAAATAAAAAAGTAGATCAAAATTTTGTTTGAACCTCCCTCAGCGCAATTAAAGTGCTCCCCATAGGGGAGAGAGAAAGTTACCAAGATATTTAAGAAACGGCGAATCTACGTACAAGATGTGTCCAAGCATCCGAGACAGCAAGATTGAAAGAAGTTTGTGAAACAAGATATAAGTTAATTAAGAACAAATCAGAGGTGCAGGAACAGCAGTGAACCAAAAAAATCGTTTGCAGAAAAACAAAATACTCATTCTATTTGAACAAAATGAAGGCCTACTTGACCCGTTAACGACAACATTTTGTTCTCACATTACCGTTATCACAACCCACCATCTGGCACCGGCATCGTGTAATCACTGACATCACAACGAGGAAGAGACTGCCACTCGACAATGAACTTCGACGAACAAATTAGGGCACAAATTTCACAAGGAATAAAATATATTTAAGCTGCTAATGAGAGTGGATTTTGAAATCCACTTTGACCGTAAAGGGTTAGCTTTCAGCTCGGGACCTCACACATCTACTCTTTGGAGGCGCTCAGTTTTGCAGATACAATTATTGTATTTCCCTGAGGAGCAATGAAATAAATTTTCGTTCATCAAAGAAGTATCACTCCTACCACACGAGATCGCAGAGGTCAAATTACACACACGGTCATGGAGCATCGAAAACGAAAGCAGCAGGTCGCTTGCATCACCTCTGTGACAACGCAAAACCACAACGAAAAAATCAGACCACACGCATCAGCCCAGCGAAAGCTGAACTCTGAAACATTCGGCGATCCACCAGGACAGGGCAGATCGACGTATATTTACGAAGTGTGAAATCCAAAGAGATTCTAATTACATACGTGTTCATTGGAATGAAGAGTAATTCAAACAACTTTCAAATTTGATTGAAGAACAAAATAACACGTGCGATGACTGCGTTAAACCAACCGTGTTGTAACGCCTGACCAGCAGTGTTACGCCAGCGGCGTTATACCAGCAGTGTTTTTTTCAATCACCCTGCCGAGTTGTGCTGAGGAAGAAATGCACCAGATCTGAGCTGTAGCATGCGCGTTAGCAGCAACACAGCAGCACGCAGGGTTGAGTCACAAAGGATAAGTGCGGGCCTCATTCAAACAGTGGCGTTGAAGAACAAAGGCAGGCTTGTCGTTAGCTGACGTGAGAGAGAGATAGCACTCAGCAAGTCTGAATCGCACTCGATGAAAATGAACGCTTGCCATTCATGAGTTGAATTGTAACCGTGCCACGTCGATACGTCCAGCAGGACAAATGATGTTACCCAATAGCAAATATAAAATGCATCAAGACCAATTAGATGAATAGATACGAGTGCTGCCTCCCACAGAAATAATCGGCCCACACGATGCAGTTCGCTGAGTATAAAAGGAGAAATAAAATGATATAGTGCATAAGTTACGTTAGGCTTCGTTAACCATAACAGAGGTAATCCAGAGAGAGGAAGTATGAAGATACCATTCAGTATGTAGTTAGAGGGAACACGAAATCTATGCACAGGGTGTGTTCCTACAGAAGATTCCCTGCGCATAGAAACAGTAAGTTGAGAAGGAAGCTTATGAAACATGATAAAAATTGTAGGAGGAAGTAGGAGATAATGAACAACAGCACAGCAGTTAACCGAAAAAAGATGGTCCGTAACAAATAAAATTCTATTCTACTTCAGCTAAACGAAGGCCTACCTAACTTTCAGCTCGAGACCTCCCATTTTCTCCCTAGCATCGTTAATTCCCATAGACACGATAATTGTAACCCCAAAATACCAACATTTTTCACAGGAGACATAACAGCGCATTCCCATCAATCTGCTAACCGACGCCAGATTCTCAAAGGCCATCGAGTTAATTGCAAGAAGCGACCGTCCGCTAATGCAGCGTGGTCAGTGGAGCAGCAACTTCGGACAAGCCGCGTTATCCCAACACAAGTAATTAGAGCGAGACTGCTATAGCAATACACAAGCCTCAACTGGACCATCAGCTCGGACCGCAAGAAAAGGAGCTCGAGCAGCTGGCGCCATGTCACAGAGGCCGGCGCTCAAATTGGAGCCCGTTGCAAAACATGGTCTTGGGGTCCCCCATCTGTGATCTGACTGACATTGATGATACGCCATTGGATACTTCGGCGACGAGTGGGAGTTCGGTCTCAAGCCATTGGTAAAGAATTGCTAATGAAACGATGCGGTTGCAGTCAATATACACATAAAAAACCATTCTTACATTGCTTAGCAAATGATTTTTTTTAAAACAACGAAGGCACTCTTCAGCGACCGAAGAAGACGGATCATTTATTATGGACTTTAGAAAACGAAGAATTTATCCACAAGGTGAATTCCAACAGAGGATACATTAGGCATAAAAACAGCAAATTAAGAAGAGCAAGAAACGATAAAGAAGAGATAGTAAAAATGCCATAAAAACTGAGAGGCAAAATGGACGTAATAGAAAAGCCCCGAAGGGGCACATCTATAAGCTCAGTTAATTTAACTGTGTCTCACCTGGAGCCCAATAAAACAAATATTGTGTGCCACAATGGTTTGTAAATAGATCTCTGTGCAAAAAGGAATACTAATTCGTAACTGCAGGGTGTCCGTTATACGTTATACGGACACCTCAAGAAAACATCGAGCTTACAAATTGAGCTACACAATAGGCAGATATGACCAGAATCCAATTCCTGACATCTACATAGACGCATAAAAAATAATCTTCAAAGCAATAAGAGTATAATAAAAAGGAGGATGTCGAAAGGTTAAGAACTAACTCGAAACTTGAAACGCTACGAAAAGAATTTTGTCAAAATGGTAGAAAAATTCCAATTGGTTCTCCGACGTCAAAATAGCAAACTGCTTCGGCAGAGTAAAACTTTTCCGTTGTCAGTCCCAACAAAAAGTGGCTCATGAGACATACACAGAAAGCGCTAAAAAACGGCGCACTTGAAGCAACGAGATGTTCACTTCAACAGGTAAGTAACGAAAATTAGCGTGAGAGAATCAAATTCGAGCGATTTTTGAGAACCGACGATATTTCAGTTGTCAGTCCCCAACAACAAAGTGGCTAATGAGATTTATGTGTATATTAGGCGCTAAAAACGGCCCACGTAAACCAATGAGATGTTCAGTTCAACAGGTAAGTAACAAAAATTAGCGTGAGAGAATCAAATTTGAGCAGCACTGCTTCAGTTTCTCTCGGCTGCCACGGATCCGCAGTTTAATTTTGGTCATACAGGCAACACTACGCGGTGATCTCAGCCCCTGCTCTTCACACCGTAACTACAGCTTAAGTTTGGTCATATAAGCAACAACACGCGGCATCAAGGTCTGCTCTTCACATCTTAACTTGTTCTCAGCGAAGAGTTTTTGCAGCGCACACGTTACGTTACTTCTGAACCGGAGGCGTTGTCGTGGGAAATGTGGAGAACGCAAATTTGAGATAGAATTAGCACTCGACCGCGTATTTCTCGAGATTGCTACAAATTCACGGTGCTTTCCAAAAACGCAGGCGCAGTAGGAGAGGCTTACGTAAGTAATTACTCAATTGTCAAGCCACAGTACATAGCATGTTCAGATGTTCCATTTACTAAAATAGAAATAAAAATTTCATCAATTATCAACTTGATGAGCACGCCGGAAAAATCGAAATTCAGAATAAGTTCAAACAGAATTTCCTGCTGAAAAACTTTCGGTAACTAGTGTCATTAATAATTATTACGAGAAAAATGGTGTGCAAAGAGTTCATTTCAGAGAACAAGAAAATCGAAAGACGCAAATCTGCATTATTGCTGTCTGCATAAATATATACTTCCAATAATCAGAATGACGAACCACTGAGAACAAGCAAGTCTTCCACACTATTTAGAATCAGCTATCTAAGCACACATATCGGACAGGAAAGAATTTATGGATTAGATAACTAAGCCTCCCTGGCCACAACAAATAACTTCGATCGAAAGAGGAAAAAGGAATGGATCATTTAGCATGGAATTCAGTGAGCAGGGAACCTATGCACAAAGTGTATTCCCTTACAAGATAAGTACGCAAACGCACGCAAACAATAAGTTAGTAAGTGAGCTAAGGAAACTAGATATAAGTTGAAAAAGAAGTAACAGGTGCTGACGAACTGGACGGCAACGAACCTAAAAAAAAAGATGGTCCATAATAAAACAAAAAAAACATATTTCAACAGAAGAGAGGCCAACCTAATTTTTAGCTCGGGGCCTCAAATTTTTCCTCTGGGAGCGCCCAATCCCATACACAAGAACATAAGCTAACAGGGAGCCAGAAGGAAAAGTTACGCAAATCTCAGGCAGAGCGACTCTTAATTTACCGGGATGTCACACCTCTGTACCCAATACGCACCCACGCCAACGTGTGTCTACATTGGCGCCGAGTAGGTCAATGCTGACACCGCATTCAAGGCTGAGAGACAAAGGCTGAGTTAGTTAAACGATGCTTAATCCGATCAATCAAGCATGTTATCTTGTACATCGGTTTTTCAGATGCCCTATAGCTAACACCAGGACCTAGTGACGGTTACCCTCGGTCAAGCCGGTACCCATTTCCGACACCTGGGTACAGTGGGGAATTGTGGCTGAGTTCTCTCTTTACCCAAAGGAGAGAAATCACCGCGCAGTATAATGATCTTTCGTGCGGGTGTATGATTTAGTATCATTTTATATTACAGCTAACTCATATTGCATCGTTCAGCCACCATTTTAATGATCGTTCCTCGCTGTTATTACTTTATGTCGTATTTATAGTCATTTATTT